>PVHY01032813.1:0-11605 GCA_004024945.1 Uropsilus gracilis
TTTTTTTTTTTTTTTTTGAGACTAGGTCTCGCTTTTTTTGCCCATGGAACTGCAGTCTCACATTGCCTGGGGTATCACAGACTTAAGCAATCCCCAGCCTCAGCTTCTCAGGTAGCTGGGATTACAGGCGCACACCACCATGCCTAGCTATTTTTTTTTGGAACCAGTTCTCACTACATGCCCCCCACGGGACTCGAATCACGATTGCTGGCCCTGGCCGTGGCTTCCTAGGCTGTCGCTTTCAGGCATGCGCCACGTGGCACTTTCTGAAGAGGAATTGTTCCTCTCCTCTTTTTTCAGTCAAATAAAAATTTTTTTCAAGCCTGAAAGGTTTAGATGTAGGAAGGCAGCCCAAAGTTGAAAGAATGAGGACCAGTAAAAGCATGAGCAAATGTGGTAGCCACATAATACCCCACTCCAAACGTAAAGCTTCAGCTGAAGGTGAAGGATGTCAAGGGTGTCAAGGGTGTCAAGGGTGAAGAGGGTAGGCTCAGCTGCAGACAGAGCTGCAGAGATGTCTTGCTTCCTTATCTCAGGAATGGCCTCAGAGAGCAGGGTCGCAGCTAGGCTATTCCAACTTTCGAAGATTCCACAGAAGGTGTGGTGTGAAGACATTTACTTGCTCTCATGCTACCACCTACAAAGAATTCCTCACAGTAGCAGAACTGGCCTGCCTCTCTACCCCTTCATTAATTCCTCCACCTTTGATTTGGGATCTTCCTGTTCACAGGAATGGTGAATTCTGGACTCCTCTTCTGCTGGGAGGCTCTCCCCTGCCAGTCACCAACTTCCATTGTCCTGATATACCAGGGAAAGAACTGACTAGTCTATCTAATTCAAGGATGACATTTCAGCAGGTCCACTTGGCTACATACCAAAGCCCTGTTTGCTAAATGGTATTCTTAGTAATAAAGATGGCATTTTGTCGTACACCAGCCCAATTCCTTTATTCCCTCAACTGCCTTTTAATTTGGGCAAGGATTCAGGAAGGGCTATTTATTGCCTCAAACCTCAAGAGTAGATCTCCCTGTCTTGAATATCTTATAGTTTTCAATGACTATTTATTGTCTATATATTCAAAAGGAAACTGAAATCACCTGCTTTATTTATTTGTGGTTGATGTAGCCATATTCTATCTCACCAAGTTCTTCCAATTTTAGTATATGTGCTACTGAAGCGAGCACTCTCATCAAGTTCTTGAGAAGACAGTCCAAAATACACTATCCAATTTCTGTGTGAACTCGTAGAGGGAAGGAACATAAAGTAAACTCAAAAGAGATGCAGATCTATGAGGAACACTAACACGACTCTCAGGACAATCTCTTACTGCATTTTGAAATAAACCCAAAGGGCATCATAACGTTTCTTTCAAATCCTTCCCCATTTTCATCAAATATTTTAAATGATCAACCTTTTGTTCAAGAGGGATCAAAAAAATCTTCAACATAAAGTTACCTCGCTTTGTGCCTGCAAAGCAAAAAGCCAGCCCCATATGTAACCATGACAGTGAGGATACCTGACAGTGAACAGGACTTTAACATGTTACACTGTTTTAATTCATCCTCCTGACGACCTGGTGAAATGAGTGAACCATCAATCTCAAATCAGGAGAGAAAACTGTGCTCAAGAGGGTCAACTCCTTGCCTAGAGTGAGTCAGCTAACCCACAGGGTTGGTGCTGGTACCTAAACCTAGGTTTTCTGATAATAAAAGTTAAGTGCCTTCTATGAAGTTGTGATTCTGGAACTGGGAGGCTAAGGTGTTTGCATCTTTCCCTGCAGCTTTATAGAGACCTGGGCACTGTAGGAGCAGCAGAGTTCCAGGTAAGCAAAAATCAAGTCAGCAAAAATCAAATGAAAACCCTGAAGCAAACAGTCGAGTAAGTTAATTCACTGAGTCCAGAGTTCTTTGACCTTCGATAGTCCTTTTGTATTTCTGCAGATTCCTTTTAAGGAAGAAAAGTGAGTGAAGTCACTTCATTTTATTTCCTTCCTTCCTTTCCCCAGGCCTAATCCATAAGGACAAGAGTCCAGGAACCAGACCGGGAACAGCTGATAACTGTAAAAACAGTTTCACATCTGTTCAACTATATGCTGTTCTATTAACTCCAAAGGGAACCTGAAGGTTCAATTTTCTTGAATTCCCCATTGTCAGATGGTCATTTGCAGCTGCAAAGAAAACTACAGCTGAGCCTATCATGTGGGAGACACCAAAGTAAGGGTGAGATGGTTTTGGCTTTGATAGCACTATGCCAGAGGAGGGTAAGAAATTTCTTCAGTGGGCTCAGAACACACCTTCTACTGTTTTCAAACTGCCCCCACTCTGGATTCCTTTAGGTCCCACCTTTGTCCTTACAGTAAAAAGAACAGGCTTGCATTCTGAACAGATAGAAGCTGGGCAGTCATGAAACAGGGCTATAGCCTCCAAAAGACAGTGCCTAATACAGGACAGGTGACTGGATTACTCAGTCACATGCACAAACTGCAAGACCACGCAGGCTCAGGAAACAACAGTGGGGTTACAAAGAGGGGAAACATGGAGTCTCGGGCTACAGGTGGCTGGCTACCTTGCCCCCGTTAGTGTCTACAGTGTCCAAAAGCAAGACATAAAAGGTGTTCATACAAGATAGAGTTGCCCATCAATGAGGGCATGCAGCTGGTGGCTGGCAAGGATATGGGGCCAGGATCCAACTCACCACCGCTGGAGGCGCTCACAGGCAGGAGGCTGAGCAGCCCACAGCCACAGCCTGAGAGTTGGGATGGACAAACCCAGACACTGGAGGCATCAGCACCAGGAGGTGGTGCTGGAGGATTCACAGCTCTCAACTGGTCACCTGTCGACAGTGCTAGACAGCACTGACCAGTAGTACTGGTCACCTGGTCACTAGTGTTGCAGCTCTTTGTGAGTTGTTGGCCCCGCATCAACAACAAACAGCTCTCTGAGGCATCCCTTTCAGGTGTGGCAGAGGCAGGTGTTATGGCCCCCAGCCTCTGTCAAGCTCTTGAGCTTCTCTGCTAAGCTTTCCGGCTTCTTTCCTTCCTTCAGAGAGCTGCCGGATGCTTCTGAGACCATACAGTCTGAGCGAGCAAGTCTCTAGTCCAAGCAAGTCTCAGAGTGTTAGGAGCACAGAGACACAGGAGCCCAGGAGCCAGGGTCTGAATCTGAGAGAGTGCAGCCCACCCCAACTGAGTCCAAGAGATGCTGTTTGGGCAAATGCCAAGCTGGCTCCTACTTTGCCTCATCCCCTTCCTCAGGGTCCCCCACCTACCAGTCTGATTTGACCAGCTTCAATCTTATGGCTGATGGACCATTTATTCAATAAGCTCAGATCTCACACCTGAAGGGTCCATTCCACAATCCAGGCTCCAGACCCAAGGGCCTCTCCACTGCCTCCACAGTGCTGGAACTAGTCCCCATGGAACCTCAGAGGCTGCATGCCCTGACGTGGCATGGTAGGAGAACCACTGGCATCCACCAGCAACACTGGCCACTGCCAGCAATCTGAGCACCAATGGGGTCACTGATGGGGGGGACCATCAATAAAATGCCCATCACCCACTGCTGCTACACTGCCTGCAAAGAGGGCTCTGGGACCACCGCCCGAGGTGGGGGAGGGTCTCAGGTTTCAGTCTCCATCTAAACTGAGAATTCCATAATGATAACTATTCTTATGAACAAAAACAGTAAGTAATCAGAGCCTCCCCAAAGCACTAGAATCACTAAATGAAGTAACAAAGAGGATGTCAGATGCCAGTTACTCAATCTCAAAAGTATAGTATACTTTGTGTTTTGGAAGAAGTTAATTCAGTGCTGCCTATAAAATTTCTGGGCTCAACTTGAGATATCAAATTAGTCTTCAGAACTCCATTCAAGGGAAGTGGCAGATTGAAACGTTTGTAAAATGAAGAGACTCCTCTTTATGACTCATGGTTATGAACCCAGTGACAAACACCAGAAGCCCTGGCCAGAAAGTCAATTTGGTAAAGCGGATGAGGAAACAGTGTTTAATTTTATGAAGGAAACCCATCTTCTTAAAACGAAACAATCAACAACACCAGAATCCTGAAAAGTCGTATTTCAGTAAGTGTAACTGTGCTTATTTGTAGTGTCAGAGAGAGAATACTGATTACCACTTATTCTGGTGAACCCAGTTTTTTCCAGGTGTGGCAACAGAGTTATCTGAGTAGAAATTACATTTGGTAAGGGTAATGTGATATTGTGTATCTCACTGAAAAGGCATCCATATCAGACTTCTATTTTGATCAAATTCCCAGTAAAAACAAAAAGTGATGAGAATAAAAAGGTCATATCGCAGAGAAAAATATTACCGCATGTGCTTCAGAGGATGCATTTTTCTGTAATGTCCTCATATTAACAATTCAAACAGCTTTTGACAATAAAACACAGAATCAGTCCTGCATCTCCTCAAACACAAAGTACTGTGACTTGGCCCATGCTGTCCGCAGCCACCCAAGCAAGCGCCTCTTCCTTTGTCTCAAAAATCATACTGTAGAGGGATAAACTTAGAAAGAAAGTGACAGGCCATTCAGATACACACATTTCAGTCACATGGTAAAATGCTCCACCACCATTTCTTCAAGGCGCCTTCAGCAAAGTATCTCCCAGAAATGACACCATCTCTCAAAGGCATGGCCTTCACAGGTCTCTTACCACCCTGACCTTCTCTTTCCACATTCATAAGATAGAAAACACAGCACTTATCTCCAAGGCTGTGGAGAAGATTTAGGGAATCCATGCATTTAGCACATGCCTGGCAAATAATACACACACAAAATACTTAACTTCCATGATGATGATGACAGTTTTAATCAGACTGTGGTGAAATAAGAAAGGGGGGGGGCAACTCAGGGCTTATGCAAAAATCAAATGTAGCCCTAGGTAAATTCACAGAGGTCACTCTTAAGGACAAACACTCTTATTCTGTGGGCCAGGGGACTCAAATTTGTTATTCTTGTCTGTCAAAGGCTACAGCAGCTTATCAGAAGGGGCAGGCTCAGGGGTCCATAGTCAGGGCAGGAGAGATACGGGTATCTAACAGAGTGCCTGCCTAGATCCAGGAGAAACCAGTTTAGGGCAGCTCTGAGAATGGGTTGCAACCAACAGTCCATAATCATGGGATTAAAATTTTAGAAACTGGGCCGGGTATGGTGGCGCATGCCTGTAAGCGGCAGCCTAGGAAGCTGCGGTGGGGACCAGGGATCATGGCTTGAGTCCTGCTCGGGGCAAGGTCTCGTAGCGAGACCTAGTTCCCAAAAATAAGCTGGGTGTGGTGGTGCACCCGTAATCCCAGCTACCTGGGAAGCTAAAGCTAGGGGTTGCTTGAGTCCGTGGTACACTAGGAAATGTGAGCCTGTGGTTCCACAGGCAAAAATAGCGGGACCTAGTCTCAAAAGAAACAAAAAACAAAAAAATAAGGTGACAGGCCATTCATATATGTACATTTTAGTAAGACAGTCAAACACTCCACCACCATTTCTTCAAGGTGCCTTCAGCAGGGAACATCTCCCAGAAATTGCCCTGCCTAAGTCCCCACACAGTACCCCTTCAAATATTGAGGGTCACTCTTGGGCATTTAATCATCCTGGAGGAGAAATAAATTTGATCGTAATCTTTGGAGGTGGGGGAAGGTCTGTCTTAATACTCTTTTATCTCTTTCTTTCTGGTCCCCTTCTGTCCCAGGACCCAGAAAGCAAAGGGAAAAATGGAAGGTTTTGAGAGAGCAAGTGCCAGCGATCCAAACTACAGTACTAAAATAAATTCACACATGGCTGGTGCAGAGAAAAGGGCAGAGAGCAAAGCAGCAGGCTTGCCCCACTCTGTGAAGCTCTAGTGAAAAGGCTGAGTCCACAAGTTTCAAGGGTGATTAAGCCTGCAGAGATATCCCATACTAGACTGCAGCTAGTGTAGTGAGATAATAAACCATACAATAAAGAAGCCAGAAAAAGTGATTTTTTTCCTCCCATGACTGCAACATAAAGGGGAAGGGCTGTATTCCCACGTCATTTTCTTGCAACCACCTTGGATTAGCTATTGGGAACCAGGGGCAGAGCTGAATGGCCAGGTGGATCTATGTAACATGAAGCTGGTGGACTCTGGGGCACATATATACAGAGATGTGGAGAAGGTGGGGCTTGCTTCTCGACTTTCGACTTACACCAAGAACCTGGGGGACATGGAAAGAGCCATGTGGAGTCAAAATATGTAGAGACATTTGAAAGAGAAACATGGGTGAGAGACAGGTATGGAAGCTGATGATGGAGGCCTTTATCTTGACTTGTACTTTGATTTTACTCCATTCATCCCAGACTTGCCTGATACCCTTAAGCCCTTCCTGTGATTCCCCACCAAAAAACATGCCTTAGATTTAGCTTTCCCCTCTTTGGATGGGTTTTACTCATGAGGGGATGAGTAACTTTGGGTGTTTTATTTGGAAACTATTATTCTTTCTTCTCTATACACACTGATCTATTAAAGTTCTTTCATACTATGTATGCTTTGTCTTTATGTGCACAGATGGCTGGACCCCTTTACAGCATGCAAGTTTGGGAGTTCTAGGGTATCTGTCAATCACACACTAACACGAAGAGTGTTATGATTTCTTTCTAAGTGGTGAATATTAAATTCAGAAACATTTTCTAGTGGTGCTTTTGCATTGCAGGTCCTAAACCATGTGTTCAGTCTGCCTATCTGGTAATCCAGCACTATGTGGGATTCTCTCTGGATGCAGAGAGATAAGCACAGAAGAGTAGGGTCAGGCAGGGGCAGTGGATGGAGTGGCCAGAGCGTGGGAAGCAGAGAGGTGGGGCAGAGATGAGGAGAGCTGGGATCAGGCAATGCTGCTGTCAGAGTAAGGCTAGCAATTTTTATTCCTGCCAGTTTAAACCTAGAGACAACTTCAGAGATGATGTGAAACCCACTGACAGGGACCTACTCAAGGCCAATACTGCCAGTCTGAAGGAGTTGGGGAACTGATGTCTGGGTCTTCTAGTTCTTTCCTTCGAGTTCTTTCCATTAGCACATCTCCTTCATACACAGAGGGCATGGGAGTTATCAGAGCTCAGACAAACAGCACAGAGCTCAAACAGCTATGAAAAAGTCCTGCAGTCTCCCCAGCTTCAAAGTGCCTGTTGACAGAGTCTACCCAGAGATTAGGCCTGTTATCACACTGCTATTGATAAAGCAGCTTGGCCTGATTGGATTCCCTGGGTTAGAAACATATGAACATTCTCTTTCCCAGTCATTTTCTTTCTCAACCAGGAGGAAGTCAAACTGGATCAGGCTCAGACTGGGCATTCATGCCATGAAAACAAACAGCACAAGAGTCACATAGGCCTGACGTTCCCTGCCACCCTCCAGTCCCACTGGCTGCTGGATTTGGGGATTACTTGATTCCTGGGACAGTGTGGTGGTAAAGATAAGCCACAGGCAACTACGTAAAGAACAGTCTTGAAAGATGCTGCTGTGTAGTTTTACTTGCTGTAAAGTCAAGACAGACACAGCAAGTCATGGTGAGGCTCAGCAGAAGCTGCCACTTGGTACTCTGCATGATTATGGACCAATCTCTCAGTTTAATTACGATTTAGACCTCCTGGGCTAACAATCAGCCTTCTTCCCCCGAGAGAGGCTTTCTGTAAGCACCACTGTGATTGAATGCCCACCTCAAGTGTTAAAACATCAACTGCTTCTGACCGGGACAAAGTGCTCTTTTTAATCATAGGGTTTTAATGACATCAATAAATCACTCAACCTCAATCCTATCCCATCCCCAAACACCTACACAAAAGTAGACAAAGAAGAAAACATGATGAGTTAAACCTGTATATCTAGTTTTCTTTCCCCCTTTGCAAGCTTTCCAAGGCATCCTACCTAACAGTCATTTCTCCCAAAGGGCAGCAAGGAAGGAGGGAATGAAACACTCACCCACATCAGCAAGACCACCTCCCTCTTCCAGGTTCTCATCTACTGGCCTTAGGCCACTAGGTTCTTCTGGGAGAAGCCACTTTCTCCAACTCACCTGGTTAACTTCCCCTTTGATCCACCTGTGGAAAGCCTGCCCTGACATCTCCAGCCAATAATCCAGCCCCTTTAATCCTTCTTGAAGTTCCCAGAGTATCCTGTGGATTTCTGGCCTTCCACACTCTTTTACAACTTCTTGGTTTTGAGTCTATCTCCTTCACTAAGCTGTAAGATTCTCCAGGGGAGGGATCATAACTCATTTGTGTTTGTTTCCCGGAGGAGGACAACAGAGCACCTGGCAGGCAGCCGCAGCAACACACACAGGCCTGCAAGGCATAATTGCCCATATTCTTTGTCTAGCTGCATTCTTAAAGTGACATAAGGTGGGAACTGTTAGTCTCACTTGACAAAGAAACAGGTTCAGAGAGGTTTTATAGGCTTCCAAGGCTACCTTTCAGAGTCACACCTGGGAACCACACCAGGTTTTGAGTCACTGGAGGACAGCAGAATCAATGAACTATGCAAGTTCCAGGCAGAAGACAGGAGAAAGCACTGATATGGATAGCGACCTGCAAAGCTGAAGATAACAAAACTTTCAAATATGGGTGAAACCAGTGTTCTGAAGACAGGAAAATGGGTCTGTCATGGATATGGCATTTACACCAATTCTTTTCTTTTCCATCTTAAAGCTCCATAAATGACCAGTGGCCATGAAATAAATAACAAAAAGTTCATCTAGTTAAAAGGCCACGAAATAAACGGTCTCTGGTTAAACTGGCAACATGGCCTAAGACTCTATCTTTGAAAGAAATGGATGTGGGATGGCTGTCAACGGTTGCCAAACTATAAACTCGGACATGGCCAATTCACCATCAGGACTCAGAGAAGCCGGAGCAGATAGAAGTAGGCAGCTGCGGGAGGGCATTGGTTTGATCTTAGGCCCTTTGTCCCTCTTAGAGGACTTTAGCCTCTCTCCTCAGCTGTAGAGAGTGCTTTTCAGTACAGCAGTGCTCTAGAATAACGTGTGGGAGGGTTGCCCCTTAGAGACATCCAGGGCTGGGCTCTAACCCCAGGGCCAACTCAGCTGGTCGGGCTGTGGTCCCCACGTCTGCTACTTCAGGGCTTCAAAGAGCCTTTGCTATTCTAGGGTGCAGCCAGTTAAGATGACAAGCACAACTGGAGGCTCTGGGCCCTCTCTTTCCAAGCTGAAAACATCTGCGTGAACAGCCACTTAGCTTTCTGCTTGTGCTGCAACCGCTTGTGAATTACTTAAAATCAATTTTTCCAGAAACAGAAGCATGAAATTCCTCTAACGTTTCCTTCCCAAGGAGATTGTTCAGTCTCTTCTATTCAAACATTTTCAATCACACACACACACACACACACACATACACACACACACACACACACACACACTGCCTTAAAAGGCACTTTGGAACTGTACACCTAGAACAGGTGAGTGCTGTCACATATAAAATCTATCTCAGTAAAGTTCTGTGCTTTTTATTTTTTAAAGCATGTTCATTTTGGGCATAGTACTTATTACAAGGAAGCATGGTTTATCCTGTGAATCTAACCTAATTATACTTAATACCTACTGGTTCTAGCTCTGCTGCTGTGGCAACTCTAATTTCTCTTGCACTTGACTTCGGATTCAGGCATACCTGGGTTTGAATCCATGCACTAGCTAAGCAATCTCTCTCTAAGCTTAAATTTCACAATCCACAAGATGTGAGAGTTCTTCCTTCACATGATTTGTGAGAACTGGAAAACACCTGTTATCTGGAACTCTGTGAGATGTCAGTGAGTTATGCTTTCCTTCTTTTCCCCATAAAGGTGGGTATAAGTCTTCCCCCAAAGTTGCCCTCACAGGCTAAACATCCTTGCTGGCTAGCAATTTACACCCAGTTCTCAGAAATCTTTAGTTTTTGACAAATATTTATGGGAGACTCAGGCAAAGTAAATGTGGCACACTGCCAACTTTTTCATGCATAATAGGAAATGGCTATGTGTACACACACACACACACACACACACACACAACTTTCTGGAGCTGAAGATTTCCTTGCCAGCACTGCCTGTGGGCACTAAACTTCAGGCAGAGGTTCTGCCACATTTTGGAGACCAGTCATCTTTACTCATCTCCCCAGGATAACATTCGGGGACCAGGCAGCGGTTTCTTCTGCTATATGCTGCTTCCCTACTGTTGGCCTCCAGGATCCGGCAAGACACAAGGCAACTTGCCCCGTGTCCAACCCCTGTCGCATTTGTCCAGTATTCTTCATCTGCTACTGGGGCTTGGCAGCAGAAAACTGCATAAATCAAGGTGATCTGGCTCAAGCAGGCAGATTTGAATCACCGCACTAGTGCTCAGAGCAAGTTGTGCGACTCACTCAAGTTATTTAACTCTCAGCATTGGCACCTTCCTCTGTGGAAATGGGAACAGCACATCTTTCTTTCTTTTTCTTAAGCACACCTTTCTAAATGAAGGCTGTGACAATAAAATGCACAGCCCAGTACCTCATCCCTAATAGTTGTCCATTAAGTAGGAGTGTAATTATCACCACTGCGGTGTGGCAATTTTCCACTCCTCGACTGGCCTCTGTCCTGAATGCTAATCTATTTGGCTTGGAGCCTGACCTCGCTGCTCAGCTCTTGCCATCTCTGTCCCCAGGAGAGGTAAAACCTGATCCTCAGACAGACTCTACCATCCCCTCCTCACAGTCTCTCTCCAAGCTCCAGGGTGAGCATTGGCTTCTCTGAGCATCTGCTAGCATGTAGAAATCGAATGGGGCGTCTGGAGACCGGGATCTCAGCTAGCCACCACCCATGGGCCACAGACACCTCTGCAAATGTTTCCCCTTCTGCTCTATCGTCAGACACTATGCTCTCCCAGGTCTTATCCTGAGTCAGTTAATGACAAGCCTTGGTCCTTTCTGCCGGCCTCTGTGTATCTGTCCTCTGCTATGCCTGAACTACCTCTGCCTGCGTACTCACCAAAGGGCAGTATTCAAGCACAAAGCTTCCCTGACATGCTGCCCAAGCCCTGGAAACACCTCAGCAGTGGGTAGTAAAAAGTCACCTGAGATACTGACTTCTGGAGGCTAATACTCAAGTATCAGAGGTCTCTTAGAGAATGTATTTGTAAATGACAAGAATATTATATATTAAGACTAGAATGTTAAGTGATGATTCCAACACTTTCCTGTTAGGAGAAAATATAATATCTATACCACAGGTGAAATGTTTATCAAATATTTTGTGGCATATCTTTACTCTCCTGGCATTTTCCACAGAAATGTTACCCCATGGAACTGGACAAGGCATACTGAGGGGTCAGACTCAGGAGTCTTATCCTAGGTCTTGAAGATAACATGCAGGTGTAAACTGCATTAAGGAAACCTGATAAAGAGTTCATTATAAATATTAGAGAATTACACGTGACTATACTTCAATAAAAAGAAGTCTTTTAGAGCAGAAAGCCAGTAAGAAGGAGGAGGCACAGGGCCGGGCACGGTGGCTCGTGCCTGTAAGCTTCAGCCTATCAAGCAGCCACGGCTAGGGATCGTGGTTCGAGTCCCGCCTGGGGCCCGTAGTGAGACCTAGTTCCAAAAAAATAGCTGGGCGTG
>PVHY01032814.1:0-11604 GCA_004024945.1 Uropsilus gracilis
GAGGGAGGAAGGGAGGGAGGGAGGAAGGGAGAGGGAGGGAGGGGGAGAGTGAGAAGGGGAGGGGGAGAGGGAGGGGGAGAGGGAGGGAGACCCCCCCCCACACACGGGTCTCTGACCATGCATTGTCAATTTTTGCAAAAAGGGCCACAGGTTGTCTGATGACAGGTGATCATGTTTTTCTCAATCTATTTCCTGAGAGCCTTGGGGAGGTGGGGGCGGCTTATACCCTGGGCACCTTTATCTGGTGGCCTAAGATAAAGTAATGGACACCTACCTGTCTGGAGACCAGCCCCTCACTCACGAAGTGACCTTTACTTTTAGAGCTGGTTAGGCCCCCAGGGCTCTACGGAAGAGATGGCTCTTCCCCCATGAAATGCTCTTGGCACCCATGTTGAAAATAACGACCCTCTTTATGAAACTTGATTTTGGTCTCTTTAGGAGGAGGGTGTAAACACAACCTATTTGTGTCTGTGGCTGCTGTAACAAAGCACCACAAACTGCATGGCTAAAGCAAATGCATCCCCCCCCCCTTTGTCCTAGAGACCAGAAGACTGAGATCCAGGTGTGAGCAAGGACACCCCTCTGAAGGTCGAGGGGAGAACCCTTCCTTGCTCTGCCAGCTTCTAGAAGGTGCCTCTGATCTTGGACATTTCCTTGACTGTGACTGATTTACTCCAATGTCTACCTTTGTCTTCACAGGGTCACCTTCCTCAGTGTCTGTCTTTTCATGAGGGAAACAGTCATATTGGATTTGGGGATTATTTCCATCCAGTATTACCTCTTCTTAACTAATTATATCTGCAAAGATTCAGTTTTCTAGTAAGATCACATTTTCAGGTTTCAGGTGGGTGTAAATTTCCAAGCTGAACTTGCTTGACTTGAGAGGTGTGCGTGTCTTCTTGGGTATGGCGGGAAGGTGCCATCTACCGAGAAGACAGGGAACTTCCTCCTTAAACACTGCTTTGGTCACAGTTGCAAAATCTGAGCTGCTGCAGTCTGGGCTTGAAGGCTGCCAGTTTGTGATCCCTCACAGCCCAGAGTAAAATTTCCTCCAAATAAAAAAAATCACGGGATACTCTGGCTGTCAGGTGGGGTGTAGGTGGGAAGGGGAGATCGGAAGTAAGGAGAACTTCGAAAAAGCCTCTCTGATTGTCCAGGTGCTGGACCATATATTTCATAATGTAAGAGCTTGAAAGGTGAATCTTAATTCTACTTTAAATAGATCTCAGCAATATCTTGGGGTCACCCCAATTTTATCTGTATATGGGCAATTCTTTTTATTTTATCTTCATGGCAACTTTATATTTTTTATTCATATAATTTTATTTTTTAAATTTGATTGTACATATATATGTGTGCATATAACTATACATATATATGTAAAACATCATTATCTACCCCGAGGCTCTCCTACCACCTTCTCACCCATGAACCATCTTAATCTCTTGTCCTCATCCTTCCCCCATCTCATCCTCCTCACCCTCTCCCGCTCCATACTTCAGTTCTGTTGACAGTTTTAAATTTTTCCTGCCCGTTTGTTTGTTTTCCCTCTATCCCTCATGTAAGTGAAGCCATCCTATATTTCTCTTTTTCTTTCTGACTTATTACCTCTAACGGATGTGAATGACATAAGCGTGTTTCTTTGATTGATGAGTAATATTCCATTGTGTAAATACACCACGTCCTTTTCAACCATTCATCAGTTTGGGGGCAGTCCTTATGGTTTATATTGTGAATGACGGTGATTGGTAATATTTCCAGTGAATTTCCCATTTCTACCAGAAGGTGGCAGCATTGTCAAACAGCAGGAAGTTTGGTGGTGCCCAATAGGGCTTTGGTCTCTGTTGAGGCAGTCTCTCTCCCCTGGTTGCTCTCCTGCATCTTCCCCCATCTCTTCTCTCCTTCCTCCTTCAACTTCCCCCTTTCTGGGTTAGCTTGAAAGACATTGGGAGAAACGTGGCAATGGCAGAAGGGGTTAACACCTTCTATTCCCTGCGTAGACTCTCACTTCCCTATGGCACTGGTTGTATTAAATGACTCCTTGAAGATCCCCGGGAGATGAGTCCTGAGTTATGGGAAAGTTGAACTATTTTCAATGTCTCAGGAATGGTTTGACTTGGTAAAATGTCAGCTGCTTCTGCTAGGATTCTTACAGATTCTGTGATAAATCTGATGGTCTCATGCTGAACAAAAGCGCAGGTGGAGAGTTTCAGTGTCTTTCAGCAAACAGAAACCCATTACTTCTAAGTAAATTCAGCTGAGCAATTAAGTGCTTTCAAGGTAGCAGAAGTTTGGCCCGCACATAGCAAGGCAGAACAGGTGTGGGTGGGTGGGAACTAGCCATCTCGGTGCAAAAGGCCATCATTTTCAGAAAATCACCATCACCTGGCTGGTGGCAGTGATGGAGGCGCTGGGGACCGAGTCCAGAGCCTTGTGTCATCTGGTGGAAGCTCACATTTCCCGAGCATCATCTTCCTCACCTGTATGGCCTTGTTGCTGCATCAAGGTAAATGCCGTCTTCATAGAAGAACTGACCCCTAGCACGTAGCTGATGCTTAATGGATTTTTCTCAAATCACCTGAACAGAGGGCATCTGCAAGGTCAAGTCCCTGAGGCCGTACCCCCCCTCCCCCCCTGTGAGAGAGACAGCATGGCTGTGCACCCTGGGGATATTTCCACGCCTGTTTCTAGCAACTGAAAGTTGTCATCTCACAAAGCATGCAGGGTCTGTGTGCAGAAGGAACTGATGACAAATGAGAGTATATTGGAGGGTATCCTGGGTCTTCTTTCATTTTGGAAATCCTTTGGCTTATGTAACGGTTGCCTGGCAACCAGAGCTTTGCTCAGTTCATGCCAGGAGTGTTGGAGCAAGTTGCTCAATAGCCTTAGGATTCACTGGGTTTCCCAAGCAGCCAAGAAATGCTGGATGCTGAGCTGGGGGCTTTCTGGCGGTGCAGAGGGTAGGCATGGAGGTGAGAACCTTGGGGGCAGGGGGTATCTGTTTGGGATGGTGGCGACTGATGTACACACATGGTTGGTGTTTCACCTTATCGATGGCCAAGGATGATGGATTCGCATCCGAGAAAGGAGAGTCTCTGTTGGCATGTGTTTCCACACTTGCTTCAGCGGCATCTGTATTGAGACCAGAAAACACAACGTGGCTTGTCTGTGAGTGAGAATCTCACATCCATGAACATTCTACCTTGTATGATTAGGAGCTATCGATGGTGGTAGGAGAACCTTGGGGTATACAGTGATGTTTCATATATATAGTATATATATTTATATACAATAAAATATTATATATATTTACAATATATAATATAATATATAAAATATAACAACATATAGAATAATATGATATATAATATTTATATGTAGCAAATACATGTAATAAATTTATATAATAAAATGAGAAAAAAATGGGGGATGTTGGCACTTGGATAACTGAAATCCAGCTGTTTCCCCAAATCTGTGCCAGCTCACAACAAGAAAGTCTGATTAGAATCCTTTCTTGCATGCTTTGAAATAAATGAATCCGTGAAGCATTTATTGAGCACATACTATGTGCAGTTTCTGGGTTCGGTGCTGTTGAAGTGAAACAAGTAGCAATGTCTGGTCTTTTTGGTTCATTTAGTTAATACATATCTATAGGGGTACAATTTGCTAGGGGCTCTGCAAACCTTAGGGTTCTAGACATGAGTTAAATGTTCCCTTGAGAGCCATGATGTAATGGGACAGGAGAAGGGAAGGGGGACTCCCACAGGCAGAGGAGGATTTGTTTTCTGCTTAGGAAATCCAGAGCCCCTGAGATCCACTGCTGTGAGTGAACCAGAAGTGAAACTTTTGGACCAGCTCACCTACAGCTGACAGCTTCCATATTGTGACATGTCCTCAATTGGCGGTCTGTTCTCTGCATTACAGCTGAGCTTGTAACAAGTGGCATAAATAACATGTGAGGTGCAGTGATGATTAGTTTGCCAGGGTTGCTATAATAAGACACCACTGATTGGGTGGTATGAGCAGCTGGATTTGAGTTACCCAAGTGCCAGTACCCCCCCCCCCTTTTTCCCTCATTTCATTGATTGATTGATTGAAAATAGAAGTTTATTTTCCTGGCTATAAATCTAAGATCAGGGCTTTGGCAGGTTAGTGCCTGTTGGTTTTTCTGTCCTTGGCTTGTATTCTTGCTGGGTGCTCACGTGGCTTTTCACCTTTATATGCATATCCTTGGTATCTGTGTGTCTGAACCCCTTCTTCAGAAGGACACCACTCAGACCGGATGAGGGCTCCCCCATGTAAAATCAATTACTTCTTTAAAAGCCCTATCTCCAAATATAGTCACACTCCGAGGTAGTGGGTGTTAGTTAGGACTTCAAACATACGAATGCTGATAGTGGGAGAGCTTGGCACAATTTAGCACACAGGAATGACTAGTTGCAAAGCCAACAATGTATAGAATTACACTGATGACAAACAACTCAAATAAAGAAGATTGAAAGATTTCAATAGGTATACAAATGTACTTTGGAAGCAGGCATCTCATCTTATGGATACAGTTTGTCTGAGTTTGTACTAACTCTAGAATTATCTCTAAAATAAATGCCCATTTAACATGATGTTTCCAAAGTTCAGTCATCTCTGAACCCACCTGTCCTATTATTTGTTGAGTAGTTTAATTTAAATTGCTTCCCTTATTTAAATGAAAATATTCAAGCAGAATTTTATATCACTACCATACATGGAAAATCAATTTTATTTTCTGTATCTAGATGGCAACGATAAATATTAATAGGGTAAAAGTAAAATATTATTAAATTTTGTCTTGCCAGCCAGAGATGAGCATGAAACATGTTCTTTCTTTGTAATAAGGTATGCCCTTAGGGAAACACAGGTTGGATAGATGGATGAGTATTTATGTGGATGAGTGCATAGGTAGGTGGATGGATGGAAAAATGGAGTGTATGGATGGGTGGAAGCATAGATGGATAGATGAGTAGATGGGTGGATAGATGGATGGCTGGATAGCCGGATGGATGGGTGAGTGGATGGATGGATGGGTAAGTGAACGCATAGGTGGATGGGTGGGTGAGTGAATGGGTAGGTGAATGGATGGATGGATGGATGCATGGGTGAGTGGATGGACCGATGGATGGAGAGATGGCTGACTGTTTGACCAGCTATTTGGATAAATGGAGCAATGAATGACTAAATAGAAAGAGACTGCTTTTCTTTATTCAACAACTAAAGACTATTTCAGTGTGTGCCCTGTGCTAGGCACTTCATTGTCTCTGCAGTAAACCATGATTATGGAACAGAAGAGGTCTTAGACCTCACAGTGCTTTGATTGAACAGCTCCATGCAAACGGGTGAAGCCAGCCTTTACCTGAGAGCAGGCTTTGATGGGGCAAAAGCCGGGATTAGAGGGCATCTTGAAAAGCTGTACAGCACAGAGATTGTCAGAGATCAAGGCAGTCGCTGGCTGCTGGGGGCTGTCTCCCTCTGTCCAGCCTCCCAGGGATGTCTCCCTTTCGGGCTGACCTCAGCTGGCTGGGAGTGTTAGCTACTTCCTGCGATGTGCTGGAGCCATCTCTGAGCAATAGAACTGTCTGTTCCCGACATCTTTACTTAGCGTTTGGTGTGAGCCTGACCTTTTCCCACCCGAGGCCATTAGTTATATCAGCGCCTTTGTGTGTGCTCTTAGCCAGAATAAATCCCCCCCGACTCAGGGGCAATAGATCACAGGCTGATCATCTGCGGCCTATAAATCCAGGGCTGCCTGGCAAAGCTGGCCTTAGCGCCTGGCTGAGGCCGCTGCCATACACAGTGTCACTCTTTTATCGGGGCATGGTGGGAGCAGACTGTTTGCTCTCCTCCTGAACCCCCTGAAAGACAGTATTTACTGGCTGTGGAAATACCTTCACCACATGTTTATTTCTTCGGGGCGCTCTGCCCCCAGCCCGCTGGCTCCTCTTGCCATCTCTGTCTCGAGCTGTCTGGGCCTTTAATGGCCGGGGTGGGCCCCGCTCGCCACATTTCCAAGGCTCCTCAGTGGCAGCAGAATACGCTTTTAAAAAGCCCACCACACCCGAGTGCTTGGGGTTTCATCACAGTAAAGGGCGGCTGTCTGCAGCGCTCCGGAGGGCACATTCCTCAGACAGGGTGTTCCTCTCTTTCCACGGAGGCCACAAGGCCCCATTGACAGCCGGGCGCCCCGTCCCTGCTCCTGAGAGACTCGGCGCCACTCTCGGGGCGCCCGCCTCCCCACAACCGGCTGTCACATCACCCCAGAGAGCAGGCCCGTGGCTGGCTGTGGGCTTCAGGCCCTGGCGAGCACTGGCTGCAGGGAGATGGCGCCTGGAGCCACCGCTGCCCGTTCAGCTAGCGGGCACTGCTGCCCGTGTCATGCTTCAGGCTAAAGTCTCATCATCTCTGCAGCCCGAAGACGCCACTGAGCCGCCTGGCGAGGCAGCACGTTGGCCCAGGTGGCAGAGCGTCTTGGAAAGAGTCCGCAGCAGCTGTGCGTGGCGGGGCCGGGAGGACTCTGCAAGGCCACTTGGTCCAGGCTGTTCCCAGGTTCAAGATCCCCTGCCCCAGCAGTGCTGACAAACACTGTAGTCTTGAGTGTCAGGCCGTCTGGATCCCAGCCTCGGAAAGCATCTTCTGTCGCTGGTGTGACCCTCTCGGCCTCATTGGTACCTGCCGGCCACACTGGCCCGATTCCTGGCGCCGCCGTCCCAAGGTGGGAGTTTCAGGAACCTGATGGATGGGATGAACTTGAACTTCAGGTGCCCCTGGGCTGCTCCACTCAGCCCGTCTTTTGTCGGGTTGTCCGGCAGGGGACGACAGTGTCCTGGCACCCATCACCGCCCAGGCCTGGCTTTCAGGATGCAGCCGCTACCCCTGCCTGGGACTGTCCCCCCAGAGCTAGTCCTGGGACGGCCCCCAGGGCATCTAGCCTTGCCTGCCCTCAGGCCCAGCTGAGTGATTGGGTCGGGCAGCTTGCATTTCCAAACTCAGTGGCCATTGCTCCTGATCTCCATCCCGAGGCCACTCAGCTGGCACCACCCAGGGCGAGTATGCCCTCGCCCTGAGCTGCCCACGGCTCTGGCTGCCTCGGCCACACACAAAGTCTGAAGCTCAGATCCTAGACTGCCCTGGGTGAGCCTCTGCCGTACAGGCCTAGCCGTAGCATCTGCCCGGAAAGGGAGATGAACCTCTTGAGGTGGAGAGTGTCTTTGGGGATCAAATGTGCTGTGTATTGAGGACGTGCCTGTGGCAGCTCATTTGCCAGGTGTTTTACAGGCACCAGGTTCCCCAAAGCACCCCCTCGCTCGATTTCCTCCCTCTTCTTCCTCTTTCCGCTTAATCAAGCCTAAGGCTCCTGCGTTTACCCCAAAGAGCCAATGCAATGGCCTTCCTCTTGCTCCCTCCTCCCTCTTCCTCCTCTCTCTTCTCCCCCAGCCGATGCCACGGCTGTTCTGGGTGCAGCTGACTGCCTGAATTGAAGCCCCAACTTACATTTTCTAGTTAGGTGTCTTGGACAAGCGGCTGATTGTCCTTGGACCCCCTGGGGACTGCTAGCTCCTTCCCCAAAGGGCTGCCCACCCTTCACATCTCACGCTAATGTCTCATCATCACTCAGGTCCAGTGCTGCAGTCACAGGCCCAGCCAGAGCCAGAAATGGTGAGGCCTGCGCTTGCAGAACACCCCTGTGGGTCTCATGGCCCTTCTCTGCCCTCGTGTCTCGTCTCTCCATGACTCAGCCCGCGCGCTCAGCCTGGAAGCCGGGCGCATGTGGGTGATGCCTTAGCTGGCTCTCGGCAGAGTCAATGCCTTGCTTTTGTTGATTTGAACGAGCCCCCTTTCCCCTGTAGAAACCATGGCGCTGACCTACTTGTGGAGGAGAACGGGCCTGGTGTCTTGGTTAAAAGAATGGAAGTGACCTTGGGGTCAGTGATCAGGCCCTGCCCCTGCCGGGCTGGGGAACCTCGGGCAAGCCAGCGAACCTTTCCGGGCTTGCTCCTCCCTATAAGAACGACGTTAAAGTCCGCCTGGTGGAGGGGGGCTCCCTCCGAGCCCATCAGATGGCATGTCAAGCTCTTTAAGCTCAGCGTCTCAGCTGGGGAGGGGAACGATCGCACCTGCCTGCAAGGGGAAGGGAGAGAATCCATGGGGAGACCCCAACCCCTGCCGGCAGGGTGCCTGCTCAGTAGATGTAGGCTGCCATGGCCAGCGTCGCCATCTCGCTGTTGTGTGCGTGGAACAACAGCTTGACTGTTTCCCTCTGGCACAGGCTGTCGGCTAAGCTGCTGTGCTCGATGCGCCATGAAAGCCTGAATCCGCAAGGGACTGTGGCCTGCGTGAGCGCTGAGTCGGGCTGGGAAGCAGATTTTCCTCGGCCTGCAGATAACTGGTCTCCCGGAGGCCTCGAACCCGTGACCTTGTCTTCATTAGCCGTGTGAACTGGCTGGCCTGCCTGTCCTTAACAATAACTCCCACCAGGGCACGAAGAATATCTTACCCCAGGAGTCTCGGGTGCATATACCAACCTTTGACCCTGTTCACTTAAAAGGTAAAAAGCAACAGGTTTTCCAGCGGGCAGTTGGCAGGGGCCATTGGAGAGTTGCTCAGGTCATCGTGACTCTGTGCCGGCTACCGACTCTCTCAGGCTGTTCTTCCCCAGATAAGACCCACGTCAAGCACCGGAGCCTCATGTCCATGGGCCATTTGTCACCTTTCCTCGTACCACCCAGTTGAGTCAGGGACACACATTAAAAGGGCTTTGAGCTGACGATGCAGAGAAATCCCAGGATCTGAACCCCCTTTTCCTTTATGATTCCATTATAGGCATGACGAGCATGTGGGGGAGCAGAGCCAGGCAAGCCCGCCTGACAGATGCAGAGCACATGCTGGAGTCTTAAAGGTACAGTGTCTCCCACACAGGCAACTCTGCTAAGGACAGTTCAGTCCAGCCAGTTCTGGGTCGGTGCCCAGCTGCTCACTCCCTCGGAGGCTCATGTATTCATTCATCAAACACCCTGTGAGTGTTGGGTACCAGTTCTGGACTCTTCTGCATACTGGGCTAGGAACAAAAGGAATCTGTAATGCCCTGCCTGCTTGTTCATGGAAAATACCATCCGCATTTGCTAAACACCCAGAAAAATTACATGCATGGGGAGAAGCGAACACATTTTCTTCATTTATGATTCATGTATTTATTCATCGAACACATATTTATTACGTGCCATGTTCTGCTAGAGGCTGAGTGGAAACGCGCCACCCAAGACGTTGCTTCCACCATCATGGAAACTCGAGAGAGGGTGACTGATGAGCACCTTAATTAAGGCGAGTAGGAGCTGATCCACGTGGGGAGTGGACATTCAGACAGGAGAACTGCATGCCAGAGCCCCGTTTTGGAAGAGAGATGGGCATTTTGCAGGAGATATTTTGGAACCTGGCCAGGGAGGGTTGGAGGGGTTAAGAGTAGGAATGAGAGTGGAGACTCATGAGATGAGATTGGAGACTTAGGAAAGGACCAGACCATTGAGTCTCAGCAGCCATTGATGAGGGTTTGGGTTTTATTGATGTATTTGTTTGGAGGCAAAGGGAAGCAGGTGTCTTCACAGTTGTGCCTCCTGTGTGTGTGTGACGTGCCAGCCTGCGTGCTGAGGGTGGGCACAGACCTGCAATGGACACCAGTCCTCTTTCCTGAGCTTCAAAAGTCATCCGGGGGTGCAAGACAGGGGAAGGATGAACATCAAGGACTATGGTGATGGTTGCTGGGTGACACGGTGCCAGGAGAATGGAGGGAACAATAGCTCGATGCTAATGCTGGGCACCCCCCCCCCTTGTGGACCCAGGCCTTTATCTGGGAGGGGCTGGGGACAGGGAGGCCCAAGATGCCACTGACCCAGAGACAGAGGCTGGAAGCCCAGGGCAGTTTGATGGCGGGTGTCCTGTGCGCCTTCAGCTGCTTGTGCCTGGACCATCTCCCTGACAGGAGGGGCTGGGGCAGCATGAGGGGCGGGCCAAGATGATTCTGGGTGGGAAGGGTCACTTCTGTCCTCGCTTTCCCTCTGTGCTCATGGCCTGTGGCTAGCAGCAGCTGAGAGCTGACAGGCCCTCATGCTCCGTGCTCCCTGCACATTCCTGCCCCTCCCCTCATCTCCCAAGTTCACCTCGGGTCCGGGAGCACTGGCTCATTCTTGTCTTTGGGTCGCAGCTTGTCCCCTCCCTGCAGCCAGATTCACCTTTCTGGGTCCTGCTGGGAGGTGGACTCGAGGGTCTTTATAACATCCTGGAGCTGAAAAGCGAAAAGAGTCTTTTTTTTTTTTTAGAATCGCAGGTGGTGAGCCTGCATTATCTTTCCTCCAGAATAAGCAGTATTTTAAAACTCACTTTAATCGTTCAACTGCTTCAACGGTCAAAATCACATATTTTTCTTGGACTGTTTATTGTTCGCGTTTACCTGGCTGCCTTCATTACTATGTGGATATAAACTGTAGGGAAAGCTGTGGGTGAACATTATCTTCACATAGGGAATTAGTAAAAAAAAAAAAAAAAGAAAAGAACGTTTTAGTAGAACTTAGGTTCAGCTGAGGAAGGCACAGGTAAAGCAAGAGAAAGAGCTCTTCTCCCCCCCACGACAGCTGATGGCAACCTCAGCTGGCAATGTTGTCCTTGGTTGGCAATGTTGTCCTTGGTTGGCAATATTGTCTTCCGGCCAGCACAGCCCGAGGATGGAGTCAAGGGCACAGGGCATGTGCGATGTCCAGCTGAGACCACACACTCCAAGGCCATGTCCTGGGTGGGGGATGGGGCTGTTGGGGGTTGGGGGGATGGGAAGGTGGGGTGGGGCGGGCTGATGGGTGCTTCTGGCAGCCCTACTTGGCAGCAGGTTCTGGAGAGCAGGTCTCTGCCACTTTGCTTCTTTCTGCCTGACACATTTTGTGATGGCTGAGAACATCGAGTTGCTGGGGGTCCCCAGGCCCAGAGCCCTGGCTGGTGGGGGGAAGTCAGCTGGCGAGGCTCTGTGGGGGCTCAGGGCTGCCCCAGGGAGGAAAGGGGGGCTTAGGGAAAGGCACCAAGGTAGAAAAGACTTGGGCCCAGTGAGGAAGGTGGGAGCTGGGGCTGGGGGAGCCCATAATGGGGAGAGACCACCCGGAGAGACCGAAAGGGGCTCCCTGCAGCACCGACCTCACACACAGTGGGTCAGTGGATCCCGGGGCAGGTTTCTCAGGTGCTTTCGGGGGCTCGAGACCCCCAGCGCCCCGCTTACTGCAGGGCTGCCAGGCTTTGGGAAGGGAGACACTGAAGATGCCCAGAAGCAGGGCAGCCGCCAAGACTTTGGGGCACACTGTGACCCCCAAATCGAGGGCTCATCTGCCTAATGAGCATCAAAGCCAAAGATGTGCTCACTGGGGTTCGTGGGAAGATGTTCACGCAGAGCTGGGTCCGCGGGAGGCGGGAGCCCCACGGTTCAGACTGACTCTCCCCAAAGTGAGGGGTGTGGGGTGCCGGCTCAGGAGAAGGAAAGACTTGAGCGTCACTGGCTGGGGGCAAGGAGTGTGGGCTTGGCAGCAGGTCTGAGACTAGTGTGCA
>PVHY01032815.1:0-11602 GCA_004024945.1 Uropsilus gracilis
GGTGAATCCCGGTAAAATAAATAAATAAATAAATAAATAAATAAATAAATAAATTAAAAGACTTGAGGAAATGTCAAAACAATCTAAGCATCAAACTGAAGTGTACAACTCTGAGCAGGAGGGAAAGGGGAGGTGGGTAAACCCCTGGGATTACAATGTTGTGAAATTTATATATAAATTTTAAAAAATATGAGGTATATTTTATATACTACATATAAATAATATAGACTATAGCTATAAATAACAAAAAAAAACAAAAAAAAACAAAAAAAAACAATGTCTGTTGTCCTCAAAGGCTTAAATCAGCTGGAATTTGAATGAAAAAAGATTAATAACAAGTGGGTGAGATCAGACATAAGTTCTGTGGGTGATATAAACTTATATCCCTTTGTACTCTATGAAGTGCAAAACATAAATTTCATCTATGATCATCAATATACAGAGAAGTCACAAAAGATATGTATTGCACCCTTTAGAGTCTGATTGAATTCAGGAGGTTTTCACTGAAAACATTGCTGTTGACCTGAAAGGCCAAATCAGTTGGAATTTGAATGAAAAAATAAGTGGGAGAAATCATAACTTAAGATCTGGGGGTAATATGGACTTAATCCTTTTCTACCCCATGAAGTGTAAAAGATAGTTCATCTAGATCATCAACGTACAGAGAAGCCACAGAAAGATATATACTGCACCTTTTGGAGTCTGATTGATTTCAGGAGGTTTCTCACTGAACATTGCCTGTTGACCTGAAAGGCCAAAATTAGCAGGAATTTGAATGAAAAAAGGGTTAATAACAAGAGAGAGAAATCATGACTTAAGATCTCTGGGTAATATGGACTTATATCCTTTTCTACCCCATGAAGTGTAAAACATAGTTCATATAGATCATCAAAGTACAGAGAAGTCACAGAAAGACATATATTGAATTCAGGAGGTTTCTCCCTGAAAATCTGCATTATGGCCTGAAAGGCCTAAATCAGCAGGAATTTTAATGAAAAAAATTTTAATAACAAGTGGGAGAAATCATGACTTAAGATCTGTGGGTGATACGGACTTATATCCTTTTCTACTCCATGAAGTGCAATATATAGATTTCATCTATGATCATCAATGTACAGAGAAGTGACCGAAACATATATACTGCACCCTTTCGAGTCTGATTGCATTCAGGAGAATTCTCTCTGTTAACACATCTAGTTGGCCTGTAAGGCCAAAATAAGCAGGAATTTGAATTAAAAAAAAACGTTATTAACAAGTGTGAGAAATCATGACTTAATATCTGTGGATGATATGGACTTATATCCTTTTTTAGCCCGTGAAGTGTAAAACATTAGAGATATTTCATCTATAAACACCATAGATTAGAGAAGTCACAGAAAGATATATACTGCACCTTTTGGAGTATGATTGAATTCAGGAGCTTTCTCAATGAAAACACTGCCTTATGGCCTGAAAGACCTAAATCAGCAGGAATTTAGGTTAATAAAGGTTAATAACAAGCGGGAGAAAGCATGACTTAATTAACGTGGGTGATATGAACTTAGATCTTTTTCTACCCATGAAGTGTAAAATATAGATTTCATCTATTACACCAAATTACAGAGAAGTCACAGAAAGGTATATACTGTACCCTTTGGAGTCTGACTGAATCCAGAGCTTTCTTGCTGAAAACACTGCCTGTTAGCCTCAAAGGCTTAAGTCAGCAGGAATTTCAATGAAAAAAGGGTTAATAACAATTGGAAAAAATCATGACTTAAAAATGGTGGGTGATATGGACTTATATCCTTTTCTAACCGATGAAGTGTAAATCAGAGATTTCATCTATGATCATCAAAGTACAGAGAAGTCTCAGAAAGATATATAATGTACCGTTTATGTCTGATTGAATTCAACTGGTTTCTTGCTGAAAACACTGCCTGTTGGCCTGAAAGGCTTAAATCAGCAGGAAATTGAATGATAAATTTGTTAATTACAAGTGGGAGAAATCATGACTTAAGGTCTGTGGGAGATATGGATATATCCTTTTCTACCCAATGAAGTGTAAAACATAGAGAAGTTTCATATATGATCATCAAAGTATAGAGGAGTCACAGAAAGATATATACTGCACCCTTTGGTGTCTGATTGAATTCAGGAGTTTTTTCTCTGAAAACACTGCCTGTTGGCATAGAAGGCCTTCATCAGCAGGAATTTGAATGAGAAAAGGGTTAATAACAAGTGCAAGAAAACATGAATTGGAGCTGTGGGTGACATGGATTTATATCCTTTTCTACTCCAAGTCGTTGAAAGATAGAGGATATCATCTATAAGCACCAAATACAGGGAAGTTCCATAATATATATACTGCACCCTTTGGTGTGTGATTGAATTCGTAAGGTTTCGCACAGAAAACACTTCTTGTTGGCCTGAAAGGCCTAAATCAGCAGGAAATAGAATGAAAGCAGGGTTCATAAAAAGTGGGAGATATCATGACTTAAGATCTGTGGATGATATGGACTTATATTCTTTTCTACTCCATGAAGTGTAAAACATAGAAAGATTTTATCTATCATCATCCAAGTACAGAGAAGTCACAGAAAGATAAATACTGCAATCTTTGGAGTCTGATTGAATTCAGGAGGTTTCTAGCTGAAAGCACTGCCAGTTGGCCCAAAAACCCACATCAGCAGGAAATTGAATGAAAAAATGGTTAATAACAATTGGGAGAAATCATGACTAAAGAGCTGGAGTGAGATTGATTTAGATTCTATGCTATTCGATGATGTATACAACATATAAAATTTCATCTCTATACATCTAAGTAGAGAAAAGTTAAGTAAGATATATGAGCTCCTTTGCAGTCTGTTTCAATTCAGGTGCACTCTGGCTGAAAATACTGGAAGTTCACCCTCAATTCCTACCCATACATGAATTTGAATGAAAGAATGGTTATAACAAGTGCTAGAAATCATGATTTAAAAGCTGGAGGGATATGGATTATATCCTATCTACTCCATGAAGTGTAATATGTAGAGAGTTCACCTATAAACATCAAAGTTGGAGAAGTTACAGAAAGATACACACTGCACCATTTGGAGTCAGACTGATCAGAGGGATATCACTGAAACAATGCCTGGTGGCCTGAAAAACCGAAATCTGCAGGAATTGCAATGAAAAAAGAGTTAATAACAAGTGCTATACATCATGTCTTAAGACCTGGGGGTACGGTGGACTTATATCCAATTCTACTCGATCAATTGTACAATATAGAGGGATTTCATCTCTAATCATCAAAGGTACAGAGAAGTTACAGTAAGATATAAAATGCACCTTTGGAATCTTTTAGGAATCAGGAGCATTCTTGCTGAAAACACTGGCAATTCCCTTCAAAGCTGAAATCCACAGGAATTCGAATGAAATAAGGGCTAATAACCAGTGCCAGAACACTTGACTGAATAACTGGAGGTAATATGGACTTATATGCTCTTCCACTCAATGAAGTGCAAAACATATACAGATTTCTCTATAAACATCAACGTACAGGGAAGTTCCATAAACATATATACTGACCCTTTGGAGTGTGATTGAATTTAGAAGGTTTCTCATGAAAACACTGCATGTTGGCCTGAATGGCCTAAATCAACAGGAATTTGATGGAAAAAAGGGTTAATAAAATGTGGAGAAATCATGAGAAGATGTGTGGGTGATATGGACTTATATCCTTTTCTACCCCATGAAGTGTAAAACATAGAGAGATTTCATCTATGATCATCAAAGTACAGAGAAGTCACCAAAAGATCTATACTGCACCCTTTGGAGTCTGATTGAAATCAGGAGGTTTTTCACTGAAAACACTGCCTGTTGGCCTGAAAGGCCTGCATCAGCTGGAATTTGAATGAAAAAAGTGTTAATAGCAACTGAGAGAAATCATGAATTAAGATCTGTGGGTTAATGGACTTATATCCTTCTCTACTGCATGAAGTGTAAAACATAAAGAGATTTCATCTAAGATCATCAAAGTACAGAGAAGTCACAGAAAGATATACACTGTACCCTTTGGAGTCTGATTTTATTCAGGAATTTTCTTCCTGAAAAAACTGCCTCAAGGCCTGAAAGGTCTGCATAAGCAGGAATTTGAATGAAAAAATGGTTAATAACAAGTGCAAGAAATCAGGATTTAGGAGATGTGGGTGACATGGAATTGTATGCTTTTGTTCTCCAAGAAGTGTAAAACATAAAAATTTCATCTATAAACATCAAAGTACAGGGAATTTCCATAATTATATATAAAGCCCACTTTGGAATGTGATTGAATTCAGGAGGTTTCTCATTGAAAACACTGCCTGTTGGCCTGAAAGGCCTAAATCAAAGAATTTGAAAAAAAAAAAGGGTTAATAACAAGTGCCAGAACACTTGACTTAATACCTGCAGGTTATACGGACTTATATGCACTTCCACTCAATGAAGGGCAAAACATACAGAGGTTTCATCTGTAAACATCAACGTACAAGGAAGTTGCATAAGGTTATATACTGCAACCTTTTGAGTGTGATTGAATTCAGAAGCTTTATCACTGAAAGCACTGCCTGTTGGCCTGAAAGGTCTAAATCAGCAGGAATTTGAATGAAAAAAGTGTTAATAACAAGTGGGAGAATTCATGACTTAGAATCCGTGGGTGATATGGACTTATATCCTTTTCTACTCCATGAAGGGTAAATCATAGAGAGATTTCATGTATGATCATCAAAGTACAGAGATGTAAGAAAGATATATACTGCACCCTTAGTAGTCTGATTGAATTGAGGATGTTTCTCGCTAAAAACACTGCTTGTAGTCCTGGAAGGCCAATCACAGCAGGTTTTTGAATGAGAAAATGATTAATAACAAGTGGCAGAAATCATGACTTAAGATCTGTGGGAGATTTGGAATTATATCATTTTCTACTCCATGAAGTGTAAAACAGAGAGATTTCATCTATAAACATCAACGTACAGGGAAGTTCCATAAAGATATATATTGCACCCTTTGGAGTGTGATTGATTTCAGAATGTTTCTCACTGAAAACACTGCCTGTTGGCCTGAAAGGCCTAATCAGCAGGAATTTGAATTAAAAATGGGTTAATAACAATTAGGAGATTTATGACTTTAGATCTGTAGGTGATATGGATTTATATCCTTTTCTACCCATGAAGTGTAAAACATAGAGAGATTTCACATATGACCATAAAAGGACATAGAAGTAACAGAAAGTTATATACTGCACCCTTTGGAGGCTGATTGAAATCATGAGGTTTCTTGCTGAAAACAATGCCTGTTGGCCCAAAAGGCCTAAATAGCAGGAATTGAATGTAGAAAAGGTTAATAACAAGAGGAGAAATCATGACCTACGGTCTGTGGGTGATAATGATTAATAACCTATTCTACTCCACAAAGAGCAAAACATAGAGAGATTTCATCTATAAACATCCACGTACAGGGAAGTTCCATAAAGATAAATATTGCACCTTTGGATTGCGATTGATTTGAGAAGGTTTCTCACGGAAAACACTGCCTGTTGGTCTGAAAGGTCTAAATAAGCAGAAATTTGAATTAAAAAAGGTTAATAACAAGTGGGAGATATCATGACTTAAGATCCGTGGGTGATATGTACTTATATCCTTTTCTACCATGAAGTGTAAAACATAGAGAGATTTCATCTTGATAATCAATGTACAGAGTAATAATACAGAAACATATATGCTGAAACCTTTGGATGCTTATTGAATTCATGGGGTTTCTATCTGAAAACACTGCCTGTTGGCCTGAAAGGTCTAAATCAGCAGGAATTTGAATGAAAAAAGGCTTAATAACAACTGGGAAAAATCATGATTTAAGATCTGTGGGTAATATGGACTTACATCCTTTTCTACCAATGAAGTGTAAAACATAGATTTAATCTATCATCATCAAAGACCAGAGAGGTCACAGAAAATAATATAATGCACCTATTAAATCTGATTGAATTCAGGAGCTATCTCTTTGAAAACACTGCCTGTTGGCCTGAAAGGTCTAAATCAGCAGGAATTTGAATGAAACAATGGTTAATAACAAGTGGGAGAAATCATGACTTAGGATCTGTGGGTGATATGGACTTATATACATTGCTTGTCCATGAAATTTAAAACATAGATTTCATCTAATATCATCAAAGAATACAGAGGTCACAGAAAGTAATATAATGCACCCTTTGGAGTCTGATTGAATTCAGGAGGTTTCTCGCTAAAAACACTGCCTGTTGGCTTCAAAGTTCTAAATCAGCAGGAATTTGAATAGAAAAAGGGTAAATAGCAAGTGGGAGAAATCATGACTTAAGATCTATGGGTGATATGGACTTATATCCTTTTCTACTCTATGAAATGTAAAATATAGAGAGATTTCATCTATAAACATCAAACTACTGGGAAGTTACATAAAGATATTATTGTACCCTTTGGAGTGCGGTTGAATTAAAAAGTTTTTCATGAAAACACTGCCTGTTGGCCTGAAAGGCCTTAAATCAGCAGGAATTTAAATGAAAAAATGTTAATAGCATGTGGGAGAAATCATGACTGAAGATTTTGGGTGATATGGACATATATTCTTTTCTACTCCATAAAGTGCAAAACATAGAGAGTTTTCATCTATGATCAGCAAAGTAAAGAGAAGTCACAGAAAGATATACACTGCACCCTTTGGAGTCTGATTAAATTAAGAGTTTTCTCCCTGAAAACACTGTATGTTGGCCTCGAGGTCTAAATCAGCAGGATATTGAATGAAAAAGGGTTTATAACAAGTGGGAGAATCATGACTTAAGATCTGTGGGTGATATGGACTTATATCTTTTTCTACTTCATGAAGTTAAAAATATAGAGATTTTACATCTATGATAATCAAAGAAAACTCACAGAAAGATATACACTTCACCCTTTTTAGTCTGATTGAATTAAGAGGTTTCTCATGGAAAATACTGTCTGTTGGTCTGAAAGGACTAAATCAGCAGGAATTGGAATGAAACAATGGTTAATAAGAAGTGGGAGAAATCATGACTTAAGATCTGTAGGTGATATGGATTAATATCCTTTTTTCCACATGAAGTGTAAAACATAGTGAGTTCACCTATTATCATCAAAATACACAGAAATCACATAAAGTATATACTGCACCCTTTGGATTCTGATTGAATTCAGGAGGTTTCTCACTGAAAACACTGTCTGTTGGCCTGAAAGGCAATATTAGCAGGAATTTGAATGAAAAAAGTGTTAATAACAAGTGGGAGAAATCATGACTTAAGATCTGTGGGTGATATGGACTTATATCCTTTTCTACCCATGAAGTGTAAAACACAGATTTCATCTATGATCATCAAAGACCAGAGAGGTCACAGAAAATAATATAATGCACCCTTTAAGTCTGATTGAATTCAGGAGGTTTCTCGCTGAAAAAACTGCCCGTTGGCCTCAAAGATCCAAATCAGCAGAAATTTGAATGAAAAAAGGGGAAATAGCATGTGGGAGAAATCATGATTAAAATCTCTAGGTGATATAGACTTATTTCCTTTTCTGCTCCATGAGGGTAAAGCATTGAGGTATTTCATGTGTAAACATGATGTACAGGGAAGCTCCATAAGATATATACTGCTCTCTTTGGAGTGTGATTTAATTCAGAAGATTTATCGTTTAAAACACTGTCTTTTGGCTGGAAGGCCGAATTCATTAGAAATTTAAATGAAAAAATGGTTAATGACAAGTGGGAGATTCATGATTTAAGATCTTTGGGTGATATGTCCATATATCCTTTTCTACTCCATGAAGTGTAAAACATAGAGAGATTTCATCTTATGATCATCAAAGTACAGAGAAGTCATAGACAGATATATACTGCACCCTTTGAGTCTAATTGAATTCAGGAGTTTTCTCCCTGAAAACACTGCCTGATGACCTGAAAGGCCTAAATCAGCAGGAATTTGAAATCACAAAGGGTCAATAACAAGTGCGAAAAATCATGACTTGAGATATGTAAGTTATATGGATTTATATCCTTTTCTACTCCATGAAGTGTGAAACAGTTATTTCATCTACAATCATCAAAGCACCAGAGGTCGCAGAAAGTTATATAATGCACCCTTTGCAGTCTGATTTAATTCAGGAGTTTTTTCATTGAAAACAATTCCTGTTTGCCTGAAAGAACTTATTGAGCAGGAATTTGAATGAATAAAGGGTTAGTAAAAAGTGGGAGAAATATTGACTTATCTGTGGGTGATATGGAATTATATGGTTTTCTACTCCATGAAGTGTAAAACATGGAGAGATTTCATCTATGATCATCAAAGTACAGAGAAGTCACAGAAGATATATAATGCACCCTTTGTTGTTTGATTGAATTCAGGAGGTTTCTCGCTGAATATATTCCCTGTTGGACTGAAAGGGCTAAAAATTGGAATTTGAATGGAAAAAGGGTTAATAACGAGTGGTAGAATCTATGACTTAAGATCTGTGGGTGATATGGACTTATATACTTCTCTACTCCATGTAGTGTAATCATAGAGAGATTTCATCTATGATTATCAAAGTAAACAGAAGTCACCGAAAATCATACACTGCACACTTTGGAGTCTGATTGAATTAGGAGGTTTATCCTGAAAAACACTGCCTGTTAGCCTAAAAGGCCCAAATCAGCAGGAATTTGAATGAAATAAGGGTTTACAACAAGTGGGAGAATCATGACTTAAGATCTGTGGGTGATATGGACTCATATCCTTTTATAATCCATGAAGTGTTAAACATAGAGAAATTTCACCTATGATCATCAAAGTACAGAGAAGTCACAGAAAGATATATACTGCACCCTTTTGAGTCTGATTGAATTCAGGAGGTTTCTCGCTGAAAACACTGCCTGTTGGCCTGAAATGCCTAAACCAGCAGGAATTTGAATGATAAAATGGTTAATAAAAGTGGGAGAAATCAGGACTTAAGATCTGTGGGTGATATGGACTTTTATTCTTTTCTACTCCATGCAGTGCAAAACATAGATTTCCTCTATAATCATCAAATACAGAGAAGTCCCAGAAACATATATACTGCACCCTTTGGAATCTGATTGAATTCAGGAGTTTTCTCGCTGAAAACACTGTCTGTTGGCCTGAGAGGCCAAAATCAGCAGGAATTTGAATGAAAAAAGTGTTAATAACAAGTGGGAGAAATCATGACCTAAGATCTGAGGGTGATATGGACATATCCTTTTCTACCCCATGAAGTGTAAAACAGAAATTTCATCTATGATCATCAAAGTACAGAGAGGTCACAGAAAGATATATACTGTACACTTTAGATTCTGATTCAGGAGTTTTGTCACTGAAAACACTGCCTGTTGGCCTGAAAGTCCTAAATCAGAAGGAATTTGAATGAAAATTGGGTTAATAGCAAATAGGAGAAATCATGACTTAAGATCTGTGGGTTATATAGACTTAAATCCTTTTCTACTCCTTGAAGTGTAAGATATAGAGAGATTTCATCTATGATCATCAAAGTAAAGAGAAGTCACAGTAATATATACACTGCACCCTTTGGAGTCTGATTGAATTAAGAGGTTTATCCCAGACAAACCTTCCTGTTGGCCAGAAAGGCCTAAATCAGGAGGAATTTTAATGAAAAAAGGGTTAATAACAATGGGAGTAATCATGAGTTAAGATCTGTGGGTGGGAGGGGCCTCTTTTCCATGCCGCCCTCTCCGCCATCCCTGGGAGCCAACCCACCCAACAAGGTTCTTCTGGACACCCACCCACCTTGCCCACGCCCAGGATAGCCACTGGAGGTCATCGTGCCAACTCCAGGTCTTTGGGAGTGACCCCTTCACCTTGCCACCCTCTCCACCATCCCTGGGAGCCAACCCCCGCAGCCAGGTTTTTCTGGAAACCCGCCCACCTGCCCACAGCCAGGTTAGCCGCTGGAGGTCACTAGCACCAGTGTCCAATAGGCACCGGCGCAAATTTCTAAACTAAAGTACTGATCTACTTTCAACCTGGAATACACTCCCATCAACATGCCAACCAACACAAGATCCATGGTTTCTGAATATGTAGAACAGGTTCTATATAGCAAAACACAGTAAGGAGAAAAACTTTAAACATGTAAGCAAGCCCTACAGGAAGTAATCCATTGCCAACAAGGAAAGGACAATCTCCAGAAAACATCAAAGAAATGATTTGCATCTCAGAAAAAGATTCCTCTATCAACATGTTAAATGCACTCCAACAATTAAGAGAGGAATTAAAAAAAGGTCAACAGTATGATAGAAGCATTTAATGCACTAAGGGAGGAAGTAGAAACATATAACAAAGAAAGCATCAATATGCATAACCTAATCAATGAACTAAAGAACGAAAATGAATCCCTAAAATTGAAATTGAAAGAGACTCAAGATTTAAATGTTGCAATAGATGAGCTCAAAAATGCACAGAAAAGCCATGGCAGTAGAATAGATGAAATAGAGGAACGAATCAGCACACTTGAGGATACAGAAATAGAGAGGACAAAGAAAGAAAAAGAGAGAGAGAAACAAAGTAGGAGGACTGAAGACAAGCTCAGAGATATGTCAGATTTCTTAAAGAAAAGAAACATAAGAGTAATAGGAATCCCAGAAGGAGAGGAGAGAGTTATGGGAACTGAAAGGCTGTTCAAAATAATAATAGAGGTGTACTTCCCAAATCTGAAGAAAGAAATGAATATAGACATACAGGAAGCCAAAAGGACACTAAACTACTTTAATGAAAGAAAAGCCACAGCGAGACACATCATCATAAAACTTCCTAGAACCCACGATAAGGAAAAAATAATGAGATTGGCTAGAGAAAAGAAACAGATAACCTGCAAAGGAAAATCCATTAGACTGACCTCAGATTTTTCTGAAGAGGCACTACAGGCAAGGAGAGAATGGAGTCACATCTACAAAAAACTCCAAGAAAAAAAGTGCCACCCAAGAATACTCTACCCTGCAAAGCTATCCTTCTTCTACGAAGTAAAAATTAGAACCTTCTCTGACAAGCAAAGTCTCCAGAAATTTGCTACCACTAAACCCCCACTCCAAGAAATTTTGCAGGAGGCCTCAAGACCAAAACCATAAGAAGATCAAATACAAGAAACAAAAACACAAAATAACCCCAAATGACCACCAGGAAACCGTTAGAATCGCAAATATCAATAATCACCCTAAACGTCAATGGTCTAAACTCAGCAATCAAAAGACAAAGAGTTGCGGACTGGATCAGAAAACAGAACCCAACGTTCTGCTGCCTCAAAGAAACACACCTGATCGCTAAGGATAAGCATAGACTGAAGGTGCAGGGCTGGAAAACTACACTACAAGCAAACGGCTGCAACAAGAAATCAGATGTTGCCATTCTTGTATCAGACAGACCAATCTCCCTAATGAACACAGATGCAAAAATTCTAAACAAAATCCTGGCAAACTAAATCCAACATTGTATAAAAAGGATCATCCATCATGACCAAGTGGGATTCATCCCAGGGGCACAGGGATGGTTCAACATTCGAAAATCAATCAACATAATCCACCACATCAACAAAGAGAAGAACAAAGACCATATGAT
>PVHY01032816.1:0-11606 GCA_004024945.1 Uropsilus gracilis
GAAAAGGAGGGAGGGAGGAAGGGAGGAAGGAAGGAAAGAAGGGAAGGAGGGAAGAAGGAAAGGAGGGAGGAAGGAAGGAAAGGAATGAAGGAAGGAAGGAAGGTAGGAAGGAAAGAAGGGAAGGAGGGAGGGAGGGAGGGAGGGAGTGGGGGGGAAATTTGGCTTGAATATTTCCCAATTCCCTCCTGTAATAGGGTAACAAGGCTGAATTGAGGGGCTGTGGCCCCATCTTTTTTTTTTTTTGAGACTAGGTCTCGCTATTTTTGCCCGTGGAACCGCAGGCTCTCGTTGCCCAGGGTACCACGGACTCAAGCCATCCCCATCCTCAGCTTCCCAGGTAGCTGGGATGACAGGCGCACACCACCACGCCCAGCTATTTTTTTGGAACTAGGTCTCGCTACGGGCCCCAGGCGGGACTTGAACTGCGATCCCTAGCCCCAGCCACTTCATAGGCTGAAGCTTACAAGCACGAGCCACCGTGCCCGGCGGCCCCATCTTTTTTAATAAGATGCCCCTGTATTAGAGGATGGGCAGAGACCCGGTCAAGCATGAGGAGCAAGAGCAGGAGCCTCCGAGGGGAGAACGCAGGCTGGAGAAGAACTGGGGGTGAGAGAGGACAGAGTGTGGGCAGGGAGGCCACCCAGACTGGAGAGGAGGGAAGGGTGGGACAGCCAGGGCCCTGGGACTCCCACGTGGCAGCCGGCACCTGTGTCCAGCCAGATCAGGTCAACGCCGTGGTTCCCATCTTTGGACCTCTTCCTAGCCCTGTCTGGGTGAAAGACGCTGGGAAAAGCAAGCCAGACTTGGGTCGGCTGCACAACCCCCAGGCACCTGCTTCTCGGAGCTGAGAGGACCAGCATGTTGACTGGGTTTCCGTGCCAGGAAGGCCTGATGCTCAGCTCGGGCCTCCGGACCTTGGGGCCGAGTGACGCCAGGTGGGCAAGACTCGTTGACGTCTGAATTGAGCAGACACCCAGCTTGGCCAGGGAGACTCTTGGCAGGGAGTCTGGGGGAGACCCTCTAAGAAGGACAGTCCCTCCCCCCACTGCCAGCACCCTCAGAAATGCCCTAAAACCCCCTCAAAAGAACGCAACCTGGAAGTTCCTCCAGCCTCAGCCCAGGCCTGGCCCATGGCTCCAGGTGGTGGCTCCACGCTGGCCGCTCCTCCACTCACCCAGCTGGGCTTTCTGAGGTCTGCAAGGAGGTGACCCTGCCCTTCCTGACGAAGGACCCACCTGGGGCTGGGCGGCGAGGGCCTGGCAGGAGAATGCCTGCACCTCCTGGTCCTCCCCAGCTGCTCAAGCCAAGTTTCCGAGGCACAGGGAGGTGGCTGCCCAGTGTCACAAAGTCTGTTCTGAAGCTGCTGGCACAATGCCGGCTGACAGGCACCCTGCTCTCTGAGGACGGCATGTACCACCTCGTGGGGCCTCCTGGCGTGGGGGCGGGTCAGCTGCTGCTGGCATGATGTGGCAGGCATGTGGCCGGGCAGCTCCATCCCAGCCTGGGCCTCACAGACCCTCTCCTATGTGATGTCGAGCTTCTCGGGAGAGTGCCGAGGCCAGCACAGGAGGCAGAGACACAAGAAGCCGTTGTTGGCAACTTGGGGAAACACACGGACGAGGGAAGATTCAGGCCGGGTAAATATTTTCCTTTGGCAGCTGGCACAGGACACAGAACCGTTTCTCTGCACTCGAGCTCCTGCTGTAGCTGATTTCGGCCCAGCAGTGAGAAAGGGAAGAAAGTCTCAGCTTTGGACAAGCATCTCAGTGTCCTAAACTTTTGTGACAGACCGAGGAAGTCGTGGTAGACACGAGGACGAGGCCTCTCGGGTTCCAGACTCAACTTGAGCCTTCACAGGCTGTGTGACCTTGTGGAGTCAGTAACCTTGATCTCCTGGGCCTCAGGCTTGTAGTGAAAACAAGGGTCTTGTTCATCAGGGAAAGCGATGAATAGAGGGACTCTCAATCCTAATTTTTGTCACATTTCTAAGTCTAAAATTATTTTAAAATCATTTTCTTGGAAAAAAAGTGAAGAGGTTATAGGAGTTATCGCCAGTCTTCTTGCGGTTCTAAAATGTGGCTTTATCTCCTTATTTCTCTCCCTTAAGGTGAAAAGAAGTTTCTTTGCAGATACTCCAACACATAGTTAAACAGAATTTTGTCCACTTCTGCCACGGATGAGATGGTGACCAGCCCTTCCTGGCATAGACCTTTTATACATCCTAGGAGCTGGGCAACCAAAGGAATTCTCTAAAAACACTGAAAACCACTTCATTCCCATCCATTTTGTCCTTGTAGGCAATTGAAACGCATCCAGTTCAGGGAAGTTGCTTCTGGAAGTTAGTGCTTACAGAATCTCAGCTTTCCCCCTAGCAACTGGGCTAATTATAACTCCAGCCACCTGGTAACAGCACTAGCTTTTCCTAACATTGGCTGACAGCTTTAAAGCCATCTCAGCTCTCCTGGCACCTCTCTTGACAGAGAAAACACTGCAGGAATCAAGAGGGGATGGCTAGCTGGGATGAGATGCACACCCCCCGGAGGTTGCCCAGAGGGGTCTTCACACCTGGGAGGGCTGTCAGTGCTAATCCAGCCTCAGACAGCAAACCTTGTCTTACTTAGGAAGCTGCCCGCCATCTTGAATCCTCCTCAACCCTCCTACCCCTGCGTCAGTCCCCCAGTCCTAAGAATATTTGACCTCCCAGTTATCTGCAGATCAGTCCCTCCCCTCTCTGCTCTCATCACTGTGGCCAGCACCAGCTCCCCCTCACTGGCTATCTGGCCTGCCTCTTCTTCTGACATCCTCCTCCTAATCCTTGAATGGACCCCAGACAGAAGGAGCATGTTTCCAACTGCTGGCGATAAAGTCTACACTCTCCAATGACACAAAGGATCACGCCCTCCCTGCACACCCTTCAGCCTCTCTTTATGGCTAGTATAAAACTGAGGAACATTAAGCCACTGGCAACTCTCCACACACACCATGTGGTTTCTTGTCTCCAGGTTTTTGCTCCCGGGAAGTCTTTTCTTTCCACCCCACCATCCACAGACCTACCTCACTCCCCTCGAAAAGCAAAACTCATGGGTCATGTCCTGAAAGGACCCTTTGCAGACTGTCCTTCCATCTATGGTCTTCAGCTGGGTCAACCACCCGAGGAGAGACCACTCACACTGCCGTGTCTTGACCACTGCCCGTGAGCATCCTCGGTCGCTTGTATTTTACTTATCTTTGACTCCCCAGTCTCCAGCATGGCTCGGGAGACAGCGAGCAGCCCGTGTCCACTAGCGAGTGAATGACCACATCAGCTCCCCACGGCCGGCTCCCCGCTTGCTGCTCTGGTCTCAGTCTCCCTCCACTGGCTGGGCATGGTGACTCGTGCCTGTAAGCTTCAGCCTATGAAGTGACCGGGGCTAGGGATCACGGATCGAGTCCCGCCTGGGGCCCATAGCGAGACCTAGTTCCAAAACATAGCTGGGTGTGGTGGCGCGCGCCTGTAATCCCAGCTACCTGAGGAAGCTGAGGCTGGGGATTGCTTGAGTCTGTGGTACGCTGGGCAACGTGAGCCTGCGGCTCCATGGGCAAAAATAGCGAGATCTAGTCTCAAAATAAAAAAAAATTAAAAACTCTTAAAATGAAAGAGTTGTTTAAAAACAAGCCAAGTTGGCTTTCATCAAAGTCCCCCCCCCTTTTTTTAAGAGAACTATAAAGAGTTATGAGAAACTTGCTTTAACAACGTTTTGATTGTGGTAAAATACACATAACATCACAGCTACCGTCATCACCAGTTTTAAGTGTCTATGGCAGTGGCTTTTAATACTCTCACTTCTGAGCAGACACACATCTCCAGAAATGTCTCCCCAGGAATGAACTGTCCTCTCCAGGCCACCCTCCATCCCAGAGGCCCCCTCCCCCTGCAAGCTCTGGCAACCACCCCTCCATGCTGTCTTGAAGAATCTGCTGACTCACAAGGTGCCTCATTCACATGTAACATGTAACATGTCTTGTGTTCTATCGTGTGCTCTGTGGTTTGTTCCTATTGCGACTGTTTATTCCACTGAGTATGATGGCCTCCAAGCTCCTGTATCTGGTAAGAGTCACAGTTCCCTTCCTTTACAGGTTACATCCTATGGCGTTGTATGACTACACCACCTTCTGCTTTCTCACTCATCAGCCAATACTCTCAGGCCGCAACCACCCTTTGGCTTTGCTGAATGATGCTGCTCTGAGCATGAGCATGCAAGCAACTGCGCGGCTCCCATCTTTCAGTCTCTGGCCTCTGGCTAGGAGTGGCGCTACTGCCCCTCAAGTCCACACTGTGTGGGAGGGTGTGCCATGGTGTCCGCACAGCAGCTCCCCACCTGACATTCCCAACTCAAGTTCTTCTCCACAGCCTGGCGGGCAGACATCCTTGCTGCTGGTTTTGTTTTGTTCTGTTTTTAAAAGCAACTTCCTAATAGGTATGAAGGTTTAAAGAAACAGTTAGTTCAAAATACAAGTATTTATAGAATGAGGAAATGAATGGAGTCTCCCAGCTTCCTATTGCCACTGCTTGGAAGAAGAGGAAATGAACACCTGTGGTTTCCAGGACCCCAGAAAGCCAAGAAAGCCGAATCAGCACACACGGCACTCATGAACACACACGGTGTCCACACCAGGCCTGGCTGGGAACAGTTTCCCCCCAGTTACTCACTTAGCGCTCTCTTTCCAGTTACATTGCAGCCTTCCTCGTAAAAATATTTCCCCAAGTTCATGTGAGTAAACTACAGAGGGGGAAAACTTAACAGCTCGCTGAGCAAAGAATCCCATGATAGAAAGAGGACAGTTAACTCTCTTCAAAATAAGGAGGCAGGAAAAGAAAGAAAGAGAGGAAGACTCTGGAGAGAAGGGTAGGGGAAGGAAAACAAGGGAGGAGGGGAGTGAAATTAAGGCTCAGCTGTTGACTTTGCCACACACACACATGCCAAATGCCACGTTCATTCCCTCTGGGGCCTTTCGCCCATTACACGAAAGGGTTTGCTACTGAAGAAATATGGAGATCTTATTTAGACATAGGGGTAGGCATTGTTGAGCTCAAATAATACGTTAAAGGCATTTTCAGTGTTCAATCATAATCTAAAACAAAGTTCGTTTTCTTTAAAAAGAAACAGAAACATTTTCTCTGCCAAAAGCAGCTGCTTAGAGGAGGTAGGCTCACTTTAGCAGGTGACTGGGGCAGGCAGACAGAACAGCAAAAGCTCTTTCGTTTAACATCTGACACAATAAAACACATCTGGCCATGGGGAGGTGGGCAGGCAGGCCTTCATGCTTCCAATCTAGGAATCTGGGTTCAGACCAGTGAAGGACAAGGCTGAGAGCAGAGAGAGAGGGAAAAAGAAGATCAGAGCTCAAAATCTAGGTCCCGACATTTTCATGCTACTCCAAGATACTCATCTTCCTGAACAGCCTCCCATTGCTTTAAATGGAGCAGAGCCTAAACTTGGGGTCTCCCAGACTTCCCTGAACTTTGGGTGCCTTGTACGGAAGTGCGACTATAGACAGGTAACCATCACATTGTTCAGAACCTGAAGAAATCCGGTAGGGATGAAAGAAAATCAGTCTGGAAGTCAAAAGAAGTTTTTTTTGTTTTGTTTTGTTTTTTAATTATAAAGTTTATTCCGGTTGACCATTTATTTTCATAGACATGTACATGAAAATACCCTAATAGAGATGAGTATGTGGGGGGTTAGGAGGGGTGGAGATGGGAGGGAGTGGTCAGGGCGGGAAGGTGGTGGGTGGTCCCCAGGGAATACAAAGATGTGAAACACATATATAAAAAAATTAATTAAAAAAGGAATCAGTACAATTTCTACACTGAGGAAAAGCAGCTCTTTTGCCTGCCTGGCATTATGCAGATGGCTCTCTTTTTTTTAAATTTAATTTAAAATTTTTTAAATTTACATATATATGTATATTTATATTTATATTACATTAGTCCATTATTGTGTACTCCGGGGCTTTCCCACTTCACTAATGTTCGTTAACCATCCTGATCTTTTTTAAGTGTGCTCACTTATATGATGGATATAGGGAAAAACAAATGAATAAGAAAGAATGAAAACAACCAATAGGACTGAACCATGGAGTGAGAGAGGAGGAGGGGGAAGAAGGCGGGGAAGGTGAAGAGCACAAAAGAAGTTTAATAAAGAGCCAGAAAGAAATCTAAGGGGCAGCAGAACTTAGAAGTTCTTATCTTCCCCAAAATTGCGTGACTGCATAGTGAGGTATGTTAATTTTTTGGGGTGATCATTTTGAAATATATACTATGTACCAAGTCATGTTGTGCTTCTAAAGCTATATATAATATATATAATATGACAACTATATCTCAACTTAAAATGTAAATATTAAGAAATTAAATTAGCTGAATTTACAGACCAAGTTAAATCAGAGTATTAAGCCAAGGTGATGAAACTTTCTGAATGATAACCAATCACAGCCATAATATTTTTGTTCTTCTTATTAAATTGACTCAATATATTGTGCACTTTGTACCATTATTAAATAACTTCATAATAAAAGAAATCTAACAAACTCAGCCATTCTCATTTATTATCTTTAATGGAATATTTAAGCTGGGTGTGATGGTGGGCACCTATAATCCAAGCGCTGGGAGGCAAGAGAACAGGGATTGCTTGAGTTCGTGGGTTCAAGACTACCCGGGTAACATGGCAAAACCTGGTTCTTGAAAAAGCAGCCAGGTGTGGTGGTGGGCGCCTATAATCCCAGCTACGTGGGAGGCTGAGGCTGGGGATCACTTGAGTCCGCAGGATCGGGACTACCCCGAGCAACATAGCGAGACCTAGTCTCAAAAAAAAAAAAAAAAGGAATATTTATATTTGAGGGTAAGTTTGCAGCAATAGGGACATCTGGATTGGATGATACTATCCACACAGAGGCAATCAAAAATGGAGACAAACAGGGGAAATGGTCCCAAATTCAGTATTGAGGAAAAAGAAATTGATTTGGAATTTAAAATGGAGCAGACCAATGCGTCCAGCAATTGGATTTAGTTGAACAATTTTCCCATCCCTCAGTTTGTCTTAATAGTGGCAACTATTTTTTGAGATCTCAGCACAAGTAGACATTGTACTGATGTCAGCTCAGAGACTTGGGTCATCTCCCCAGCTAGCTGCCACTGCAATTACCACCTTAGCTCAGAGAAAGGGGAGTATTTGCTCAGGTTAACTTGGGTAGCAAAATTGTACCTCAAATCTGGTTCACAGTTCTTAACTACTATGACCAGTAAGGGCAGAATAGAAATGAGGAAATTTCGGGTAGGGTTTGAGAGACAAGGCAAATCAGTAGGCTGCTATCCTGATTTAAACAAACAAACAAACAAACAAAACACCTAGCTGTAGAAGTACACTATGCATAAACCTCGCAGTTGGCTCAGGAAAAACATCACCCAACATCAAAGATGAGAAACTAGAGTTCAAAGAAGTCAGACAGTTTATGGGTCATAAGTCAATTCCTTTGACTCTTATCTAAGAGCCAAGCCCACTTCTACTTTCCAACATCTATCTTGTCAAATTTAAACATCAAACTCCATCTAATCCAGGATGACCATGTCCATTTCTCCTGCAGTTTCTGTGACTGGACCTGGCCCTGCGAGATTCTTAAATACCGTATTTAGAATGGAAATTCCAACGTCTGTTAAAGCAACGTAAGATAATAATTCACAAAAGTTCACTAAGCAAGCAGCTAACAGAGGGAAGATAGAGTGAATAGCTGTTTTGTGTGTGGTTGGGTGTGGGGTGTTTCCCCGCCCAGGGCTGAATTTTGTACAATCCAGGGTCGGGCGTATTTCCAGTGGCTGTCACAAGAAGATGCAGGATTAGATAATCAACAACAAGGAGGAAGTGAGCCAAGTTACCACCCAGGGCTTATTTATCTGAGCAGCTGCAGCCCAGAAATGCTAATAAGTCAGCCTCCCTAGGAGAGAGCCATTCTCAGCTGTGGACTCCTCACTGCATTGTCTCACTTTATTTTGCTCCAGAATTGGAAGCTCTATGTACTGCGATGGTGTCTCTTTTCCACGGTTTGTACATCAAAATTGTCCTCCCTCCCCCAGTGAATCTGCAATTACTATTTGCTACCAAGAGGAGGCAGTGGTGGGTAGTCATTAGGCAGACACCGCAGTTTACACTTTTCAAGTGCAGCTCTTCCTGTGTTTTAAAAAATTACTTATAAAAATTGCAGCAAAAAGGATATTTTAACATCAACAATCCACCCAAAAGTAGCAAGTCTCCCAGAACCAACGTTCATGTACAATTTAACACTATTTTACTAATCCATGACCAGTATGAATCTTACTATGATTTCGAAATTCTCTGAACAATATCAAGAATTGTTGCCATAAAGTTATTTTTTATTTATTTACTTTTATAGTTAATACTTCTAGGTTTTTACACCACTCTCTAATTCTTAGAATTTCTCTTACAATTAAACATCTTTGTAGATTCCTTTACAATTGAGGACCTATTATTATCTATTTATCTCTTCCCCAATCAGCTACCAAATGGCGGACTTGCTACTAGAAAACAAATGATAGAACCCTTCTCTCACAGTTTCCCACAGTTCCCCTCCATGCTGTTATGTGTAATGTCTCATGTCTCTCATTAAGAGAGTACTTCTTTTAACTCTTAAGTACAAATATCTCCTGAAACAGCATTAGTAGTACTATGTAAAATAATTATCATCCATGACAGACCTTCATAACAGAGTTCTAAATATTGTTTTTATTTATATATAAGAAAATCATGCATACAGTACCTAAACTATTGCAATTTATTGGAAATCATATGCAAATTATTGCAAACTCTATGTGAGTTAATGTTTTTACTATATTTAAAGAAGGGTCCTTCCAACACTATAGAAACATGAAGTTAAGAAAATACGGTCAGAGACAGAGCTGGAAATCCTCCTCTGAGCTACCTGCCTCACCACATGAGGCACTGAATGACACCCTTGGTCTCCACCAACCTTGTGCTAATTAGCTGTACTGATGAGTTTATCACACTATGAAGTAATTGATGAATGACTTTGTGCCCTGCCTCTCCAATAAAAGGGGCCCTCATCACCTATCCTAGGGGTGTGTCCCAAGTGACCACTGCCAGCTGGGGCGAGCAATGGCACGGGGGGGGGGGGAGCTGAAAAAAGATTTGGTGAGAAGGGAAGGGACTCAGGCACAGAGTCCTCAAGTCACATGATGGCAGTAGCTTCTGACAATGCTACCCTTAAGACTCGGAGACAAACCATATATGGGACTGGGGGGCAATGTCAGAGTCTAACGAAAGGCATGTGGCCATTGTGGAAGACATTGTCCAGCCAGGCTCACCCCCACCCCACCCCAAGCAGCTTCTACAGTCTCCTAAACCATAGTTCTCTAGGAGGGCACTAGCACCCTCCCTTCCTCTCCCCTAGACTGCACTGAGGGTGAGACCAAGTGATACAAGCAAATTTAATTTCATCTAAAAGAACCTGTCCCATAAATCATCTAGGAAATCATGCTTCCTTGGCCTCGTTTTGGGCATAATTGATGGGAAAATGGTGCTCCCTCTGGACCTGACCTCACCTGCTCGTTCTGCCATGAGCGGACACTGGCCCTCTCCCTCCCCTTCTACCCCCCTTCACCAGGCAGCATCCTCTTCCATGCCCACAGCTTGAGCCCCACCAGCGGTATCATCACAGACATCATGGAGGTGAATTAAAACACGGACATCCAGGACAGACAGACATGAGGACTAAATCCCCAGATTTTGTTGTCCAGATGAATCAACTCTACCGAATCATCGCTGATCACAGACACCAGATACTCCTCTAATCCCACACATCACCTACAGCAGGTGGCACTCCCAACCTTCCTGGCAGGCTACGGGACATGCCAACACTGATATCTGTCTGATCCTCTGGGCTCAACAGTTGCAGATTCAGAATCTCTGATAAAGTCGGAGGTGACCAGCTCCAAGGTCACCACGGCCACTTGGGATCCAGCTTACCCAGGTTGTAAAGGGCACAAGAAAATCAATATTGTGGTCACCAGCTGAGAAGCCTAATCCTTGGAAACCATGGCCAAGTGTCAAGGTGCTGTCTCATCTCACGCTCCACCGGGCCAACCCTTCCACACCCTGGTCACTCAGCCGTCCACCAAGCCATGGCCCCTCCTGCCCTCATCCAACACCCTTCTTTCATTCTAAGGTCAATGATTCCTAAACCTGAAAACGCCCAAGATCCCGCTGAGAAACCTCAGCCGCACAATCAGTTTCCTAAACACCAACTTCTCCAAGACTGTGCTCAGCTTGGCCTCTCCCAGGATGTCGTTCCTGCCTCACCTGGGCCGGAGCTGCAAGAGCCGCGGCGCATGTGACCTGGGAACCACATGCCTCAGAGTCACCTCTGGGCCTGGTTTAAAAATGCAAACTCTGGCCACCACGTGGAATCCCTGAGGGGAAGACAGGCATTGCAACTTAGCTCCCAAGGTGACTACTCCAGACCAGAGTCTGAGAGCCCCGGGTCCAGTCCAGCTCCCTCTTCACAGGAAAGGGAAGCGGAAAACAGACGCACAGAATGCAGAACAGGCTTGTCCGAGGGCCAGGATGCACCCCGCACACGCGCGCACTCACCCGCCTGTAGACATCTTCCCGGCCAGCCTCGCACTTTTGCTGCATGCGCTCCTCCAGGAAGTAGATGCGGAGCTTGAGGCTGAAGTTCTCCTTCTTCAGGTCATTGAGGTGCTGGGACAGAGTGCGATACCCATTAGACATGGTGGGCCAGCCCCCCGGGAGGCGCTGCCCGCCGCCCTCACCCCAGGAACATGGCGCGCCGCGGCCTCCCTCCGCTGGGCTGGCGAGCTGCACCGCTAAGGCGACATGGCCTCCGGCCTGGATGCGCGGCTCTGGACGCTGTGGCCCGGCGCACTTTCCTTTTTTACCCCCGGAGATATCTGTGGAATCCCTGACAGAGGAACACGCTGTGTGAACCCAGGCACAAGTGGTGAAACCGGACTCCACAGGGAGGGAGTGGGGGGGCGGGGATGGACGCCCAGGCCTGGGGCGGTTCTCAGAAAGGCCAGGACAGAGGACATGGACCCCCCCCCTCCCAGGCTCTTCCAGGAAACTACAGGGGAGGGATATATCACGTGGGGGTTTCAACAGAAGGGGGCGTTTGGGCCCCTGGTTGTGGTGTCCCCCAGAAAGCCCAGTGGCGCGTGGCCACAAGGAGAAGCCAGGTCACTGTGGAGACGCGCCCACGAGGCAAAGGAGCCGCCACCTGTCAAGTATCCCTTTTCTGTCAGGGGTGAAGCTTACAAAACCGCTCATCAGGGGGCCTTGGGCCAGCCAGACACCCCTCTAAGCTGCCCCTTCCCAGTTTCCCTCATAGTTTTCAGTCCCTGGGGCAGTTCAGTAAATCGCCTTTATGACCCAGAGCCTGGGTACCCCCTTGTCCCCCCCACTGTCTCCCAACATACAACACACAGCAGAATCAGGGAAAGGGCAGGTCTGTGCAAGAGGGAGCTGTGTAAACTGTTTCCTGGCCAAACTTTTCCTGGCTGGGCAAGCTTACAAAAG
>PVHY01032817.1:0-11602 GCA_004024945.1 Uropsilus gracilis
ACAAACGAAACACCAAAATGAAGCGCACAACTATGAACAGGAGGGAAAGGGGGGGAAGGGAGGGGAGGGAGGGGGGGAGGCAAACCCTTGAGATTACAAAGTTGTGAAATTTATATATAAATAAAGAAAAAAAAAAGGCATACTGATGACCAACAAGCACATGAAAAAATGCTCATCATCACCGTTAGGGAAATGCAAGTCAAAACCATAAAAAGATACTATCTCACACCTGTGAGGATGGCCCAGATCAAAAAAATCCCCAACAAGTGCTAGCAGGATGTGGAGAAAAAAGAACCATCTAACACTACGGTGGGGATGTACATTGGTCCAGCCTCTAAGGAAAATAGTTTGGAGGTTTCTGAAAAGACTAAAAATTAATCTACCATATGACCCAGCAATTCCACCATTAAGTATCTATTCAAAGAACACAAACCACTATTTCAGAAATATGCACTCCTATGCTCATTGCAACATACATTAGCTAAGATATGGAAACAGCCTAAATTATGCAAAACAGATAAGTTGATGAAGAATATGTATTGTTTGTTATATATACAAAATGAAATGCTACTCAGTGATAGTAAAATATAAACTCATACCATTTGTGGCAATGTGATTCGAACTGGAGTGGATTATGCTCAGTGAAGTCAGAAGGCGAAAGCAAATATTGAGTGGTCACTTACGTGTGTAATATAAAGAAACCAAACAAAGGATCAGATAAAGCCTAACTAACACAAATTTTAGAAAACTGATTATAGAACTGAGGTTACCAGAAAAGGAAGGGAAAAAATGAAATGGGTGGGGGGAGCACAATGAACAATGGGTGTTTTAGTGGTAGGTGTGGTACAATAACAACACCTGAGGGTGGGAAGCTTATACCTATAAAATACAACAATGGAAACAAACTTTACCTCAATAAAAAGTAAATAAATAAAACAAATAAATATAGCCAAATAAAAATAAAATAAAAAGTAAACTAAAAAAAAAATTAACAGAACATTACCATTACTATCCCATTGGTCTTTCAGCTTCTATTCTTTTCCTCATATTTCCCAAAAGCTTGATGGAGTGTTCTCAAGAAAACATAAATTGTATCATATCATGCATGTCCACTACTTAAAGTTCTCAAGTGGCTTCACATGACATAAGAACAAAAACTACAAACTCACTACCTTGGCCCAGCAGACCTCAAATGACTCAAATACTACATATATTTTACATATTCTCTAGCTTGACCTAGATTGCTTTCAATTACTTGAATAAACAAAATAATTCCCACATAGGGATTGCAATTACTATTCCCCTCACCTGAAATATGCTCCATTTAGATCTTTTCATTGTTGGTTTCTTCTCATTTTTTTGGTTTTAGGTCAAATGACATTCCTCCCACAGTATTTATTACCATGTAGTATCATCATCTTATTTATATGTGTGGATTCCTCTTTAAGACAGTGGTTCTATTAAAGCAAAGACTTTATACACTGCTGTATCATTAGTAGCTAGACTAGTATAGAATAAACGCTCAATAAATATTCATGAAATATGTTATTGTGAAAATCAGTTGGGATTCTTTTCAGTACTGAGTTAGTTCAGTGTCTTATCCAGGACTGAGCAATTCAATTTGATATGATTTAATTTTTTTTCAGCTAACATTTATTTATTTTATTCACATTTGGTTCTCCAGCACCTAGGAATGGTGCCTGGCATTTTGGAAATGCTCAACTAACAATGTTTAAATGAAGAATATACTGCACATCTACTGTGTGCAACATTGAGATAGAGACAGCCACTGGAAAAGGGGGACCACATAATAAGGAGAGCAGTCAGGCACCATTTGTTGACTGCCAACAGACTAAAGGCAGAGGCTGGGTCTGGTCTCCATGGCAACCTTTCAATAGAAAGCATATGAAGGAATCTATCTAATACCTTGTTCCCAGGCCAAATAGGAGCTATAAGTAAGATGGAAAGAGGACAGGCATTTCTTTTTCCCTGTCAGGTCCATATCACCTCTCCTTTCTACTAATAAAGCTAAACATCTTGAAGGGTAGGTTTGGGAGAGAGACCTCCCCCAATCTTGCCCCCATTCCTCCTTTAATGGAGTAGTGCAGCACCATGCCAGTTTATTCCTTAAGTAAGTTGATCCCTTGGGGCCTACCCAATCAGTATGGGGAGGAATTTCAATGAAGAGGGATGCTTCCCTTAATTCTGTTAGGTTTAGGTTAAAGGGGGTAATGGTAAGGGGGAAGGGGCCTAACCTGGATTAAGACAGCCATTTGCAAAGCAAGAGATAAGGTCTGTGCCACTTCTGAGCCCTTCCTGCAGCTGTATCTCTCTCCTGCTGTCCTAGTACACTATTGGTGACATTTTAATAGAAAAACACCATCCACACTGAAGATTCTACAGAAAGGTACTTTCTAAAATGAAAGCACAAGCTCAGACCTGCATACCAGGAGTGATTCCCAAGATATATTATTTCTATTTCTCCAAATTCTACAAAGTAAAGTAACAATAGCCTATTTTACAAATGAGAAAACTGAATCTCAAGTTCAGTAGAAGCTTAAAGTTCAGACTCTAGAGCCAGATTACCTGTATTGAGAGCCATAATGATGGGAACTTTTCAGTAGCTTGGTTTCCTCATCTCCAAAGTCAATGTAATAATAACACATAACTACACACACGCACATGATAATCTTTCAAAAGTGCTTAGTACATTATATGGAAACTAGTACAGCATTGCTCAATAAATATTAGCTATTGGCATTATCCAAGGTTACCCTAGTATAGCTTCCAGATTAAAACCCATGTCCATGAGGCCACAAAGCCTGAATTCTTGCCATTATACTAGGGCTTCTCAAACCTTAACATGTATCAGAGTGACCTAACCACTTGTTAAAACACAGGTTACTAGACTTCATGTTTGGGTAGAGTCTGAGCATTTCCATTTCGAATGAAATTCCAAATGATGGTCTGGAGCCGAGGACTAATGCACCAAACCACAACCTCGCTGTCAAAGAATACCTGAAAACAGCTCAAAAAATTTTAGATGATATTAAGGTATGGATGCTTCCAGAGCAACTGCATTTTTAACAGGGGATTATGGAAGTTGAGAGCCTGTAGTTTTGCCTAAAGAGGCACAAAGTACAGTTGCTTTTTTAGAATACGGAACTTACCCCTCCAGTCATGAAAAGCTGTAAATCAGCTCTTCATCCAGAGACTATGTAGCTACTCCATGCAACATGAGAAGGTCTCAGGCAGAACTCTCCTCTTCACTGCTCAGCCAGAATCAATGGCAAGTAGCCAGCTCTGGGAGCACTTGGGGTTTTTCTGGCGGTGTTCAAATCACACTGTTGGCACTGGCTCAGGTTGTAGCTCACACCTAAAGGGTCTGAGTGCTAATAGAAGACACAAAACCTTTCAGTGGAGATGAAACAGTGTCAAAGCACAGTGCAATACAGGTCAAAGGACCAAGACAAGGGACAGGTCATTGTCTATATCTTCTCACCCTTGTGCTCAATGGCAAGACCATTCAGGCTCAGGTTCAACTACAACAGAGTTTATTTACAAAGGAGAGAAGTCAGAGAAGCTGAAAGGAAAGAGTTAGAGGCAAGTCCAGAGGCAATAGCAATGGTTCAAAGGTCACAAAGTTGTCAAGTCATGAAGGTGTCAAAAATCATGAAGGTCAGGAAGGTCTTTAAGTTCTCAGTAGAGGAGACACCACAGTAGTGGGTAACAGCAATCCAGCTCGGTCAGTGTTGGGAAGCACTAGACATGGAACTGGTTTACACCAAAAGCAACAGCAGCAGGGCATGGTGACAGATGTGTCAGAGGCAGAGACCAAGAGGATAGCCCTCAGATATGCTGACAGGAAAGTCAAGATCTCCTTTAAGGGACACCTAGCACAGGGCCAGTGGTGTCAACGTGCAGGGTCAAAGGCAGTGTCAGAGGTCAGGCCTGTAAGGATGAGGCACCAGAAGACAGGGCTCCCTGTTACAGCTTTCTGGATGAATCTGACTGCTCCTCCAATGGCTCTACAAGTTGTCTTCATTTTAGCTCTCCAAGCTTTCTTGCCAGTTCCTCCACCACAGTCTCCACCAGACTGGTTGTAGTCTGGCTTAAAAGCTCTCCAGAGTGCTCCCTTTTGAGCCTGACTGGTCCTTTTAGTTGATTATCACCTGTGGGCACTCCAATCAGCATTGGGAGGCTTATGACCTTATATTTGCATAGCCACTCAAAAGGGGAAGCAGGGGGGGGCACTCTAATGCCAACTGTTTGATTGGCACTGGTCAAGTCTCAATTAAATTGGTCCATTCTGACATCAAAGGGAAGTGACCGGCCCCTGCCCAGATTGGACCTACGTTGAGGTCAAGGCAGGGTCCTGGGCTGGAGTGATCCAAGAACCCCAGGGGAGTTGGAGTCAAACTGTATCCAATGCTCCTCAGTGGGGCTGGGTGCAGTAATTTAGGGGGCCCTGTTTAAAGGGTCCTGCTTCAGAAGAGTAACAAAATACTGTCTGATTCATTTCAAAAAGAATGGAACTTGAATATATAGACCTAACCAAAGAGCAAAGACAAGTCTAATACCTGAATGTTAGTGATTCTGGGAGACCCTTCCAAATGTTAGCAAGCTAGGAAACAACTTATTAAGGTCTGGACCCATGGACTGGCACTTCATTAGACTCACCTCCCTCATAAGGTTCTGCTTTTCTGCCCTTTTTCTTGTCATACTTTTCCATTTCTTAAAAACCTCTCCACCTCCTCTCTATTCCCTTGCCCTCCTCTCCACTCTTTCTCATAACCTTAGTACTGGAAATCATTTAACAATCATGTATTGCCAGTGTTTCTCAATTTAAGGTATGTATTAGAATCAGTTAGGTCACTTTTGAACATACATGGTCCCTATTCCTTATCTCTTGAAGTGCCAAGAAGACAGGCTGGGTCTCCAAATTCTTTTTAAAAAAAAAAAGCATTTCTGATCCTTTCTAATGCATCCCCTCTTTGATCTAGTTTATGTTTTCATTTTAAATATATAGAATCTGAAGTCCAAAGAAGGAAGGCACTTCTCCAAATTTACACAACAAGTATAACCAGTTAATGGCAGAACTGATTCCCCAGTCCAATCTTGGAATAGTCAATACATTGCGGTAACTCCCAACTTGGTCTGAAATTGTTCTTCATGTGACTTACACACAGCAAAAGCTATAGAATAAAGACCATGAAAAGAAAGGATAAATAAAAAACAGGGAGAGGAAAAAATGAAGCATAGTGGATTTCAAACTACTCAAGGACTTAGATGGAGTTAAGAAAAAGTGAAGGTGTGAAACTTTCAATACCTAGCAGCTGGACAAAATCTGCACAGAAATTATTTGAGAGTCACACTGCAAACGTTATTGAGAACTCTTGATCCTTGAGCTCAGTAACTATCATCTTTGTATTGCTATTAATCAGCCAGGATTGCTCTTCCATTCCCCAATATAACCTCTTCAATTGTCCTTAGCCCCAATCTGCGCTGTGTGACACTTTCAGTCCATACTGAATCCTACCCAATATTCTGACTCTGCAGGTCAGACAGGTTCCCATTCATCCTTTCTCTGTTCAAGTCATCTATAGAGGGGAAAAAGAATGTCCCCGTGGAGTTACTTACATGAATAAGTTTTCATATTTCTTTGGAGGAATGGGCAACTGGAAGCTTTCAAAGCTTTTTCTACCAACACATCAATGACATCCCCAATCTGGAGGAGGGATTTTTATTTATTTATTTTTCAAGATGAAATAACTTTAATGACAGCAATATTTTCTTAGTTCATGTAGGTGATCTCCTAAAGAATAAGATTGCTTTTAAAATCAATATGGTATCGTATTGTACTAAATATGCCTGAAGTGATTGTATATGACTATTCACTAAGAAAATCAAATCATATATTTTTTATCTGCTGTAGTGGAATAACATTTGAAATTTAGTGGTATTTGTTTAGGCTATAACAATGGATTAAAGGACGTACTTTTCATATATCCATTTTAATTTTTGCCCTGGAGTTTGGAAACTTGAAATATTAAACATGCCTTCTCCTAGTCTACATCCTTTGTCCAGTTTTACATTTTGGAAAGTTTCAAGATTTGTTCCAGCTACTATCACTTCATAACAAATTAGTCATCAGCTTAAAAAAGATCTTTGTAACAAAATAAGCCAAGTTTTTGTGTGTTAGCAATTCAGACTAGGCAAAGTCACGATGGCTTCTGTTTGAGTGTACAAAGTGAGAAAACTTGGGCCCTGAAGGTGACTCAAGAATTGAGAAGTGGAATCATCTGGAGGTTTCTCATTTATGTTTTCAATAAGTGATGCTAGCTGATACCTGGGGTCTTAGCTGATATCAGAAAGCTAGACAGAACACTGATCTTGCTTTGTGTTCTTATCACCATTATCTCAGAGTAGTTGGCATTAGAAAGGTCTTAGAAAGGTCCAGAACTCCAAAGATACGTGTTTCCATGAATTTGGAAGACATGGCATTACCTTTGGCCTTACGGCATTAGAATTGCATGGTGTCATGTATATTATAACTTATTGCTTACAGGTGATGCCACAGATGCTCAGGGAGAGGCCATGGAGCCTAACTCTTTATGCAGGAAATGTTTAGGTCTCATAGGAAAGTACTGGATGGGAATTACTGCTGCTGTAACCATCTTTGGAAGATGCTATCTGATAGTGTTTCACATTACATGTTGGAGTAAAGCCTCTTGTAGATTTTGAGATTGTTAACATGTAAATTAAACATTCTGAACATGATTTTGGCTTCTCATAACAAGAAGAATGTCCTACTAACTGACCGAAGTTAGCTTCCAAAGTTTAAACATGTTATTTAATTTATATTTTAGTTACAAATGTTCCAATGAAAATAAATATTTTATTTTTCAGAAATAAAACTCAAAGCATTTTGGTAATGGAATAGAGTGCATGATCATTATTACTGTGGAGATAATTTTAGTGCAAATGTGTTTTATATAGATTGAAGTTTTTAAAGATTTTAGGTGATGATCTAAATAAGCAGGATGACATACAATAAAGATTAAAACATCTCTGATAACTTCACCATAGTAATATGGTTTCATAACAACATATGAAAAGATAGCCTTAACTATAAACAAAACAAGACAACAGTAATTTCCAATTGTAACATGGCTATTATAAGATATACTTCATGTTGTATCTGCATCAATAGAGATAAAAACAGATGGAAAAAGATTGTGTTCCCAGAGTACTTACCATGCTTTGTCTTCTTTTTCAAATAAATCAAGGTAACACTGATTTACAATACTGTATATGAGTCAGGGGCATAAGTTCACACCTTTCAGATTTATGTTACTATACCACACTCCCCACCAAGGCTCTCTTACTCCTCCACCCTCGTGTACCCAGCCAGGCCACCTCCCTCCTTTGCTGTCCACCTTCACCCTCACCCTGCCCAGAGAATGGAATTTTGGGGTCACAATTGTCTGTTTAAAACAGGATCCTGAAGTAAGTCAATCTGTTGTAAATCAAATAGTAAGAAAAAGTGTTTAGAGTAGTTGGTTAATACCAGTTTCTCAACTGTCTTAACCCCTGTAGTACGCAAGTAGCCCTGGCCTTCTGCACTAGTGATTTCTACCCTTTAGAGCCTTGTTAGAAGTTATAGTTACGCTTAAGTCATTTTATGAATAATTTTTGACTCGCCCCACCATTCCCCATAGTAACAGTCACATATCTTCGCTATCCATTCAAGCACCCTGTACTCAGTCTTACCTCTCATTTTAACTAAAACTAAAGTCATTCTAACTGAGCTCCCTGGAATTCCCTTCACCTGATATTCTTGTGCAAGACTATTTTCCTCTCACATCACCTATCATTTTTACAGTAACTAACTATACCCATCTATCTGCGCTTTCACTAACATCTAACAGTATGGTTTCTATTCCCACTATCTTACACCCTTTTATCATAAACCCATTTTATGAAATGTGGGCAGAGAATATGGTACAACGCCTGATGCAGAAAGTATCAAGTTGTTTTATAGGTCTTCCCAAATACAAGCAAGGACACCTATACACCTATGCATGGACATGTACACACGTACACAGAAGGAGGAAGAGAGTCAATTCCAGTGGATTTGTTGTCATTTTTTTTTACCTCTTTATGTCTTCTGACACTGTTGGCTACCATCCTTTTCCTGAGAGTTTCTGTTACTTAACTCCAAGGACACTAATATACGACTTTAGCATCTTGTTACTTCTTTCCCTTTTATCCTACTCCTTCCAAATGTGGTCACATCCCCAAACTCACAATGACATATCTTATTTTTCTAGCTTCTCTCATCCATAAAGTGTTGTTACTCAAACCATAATCTATGTACAAAAAGAGTGCCCATCAGCAAGCTGTTAGGTCCACAATAAGATAAGGAGATTATCTGGAATATAAATCACTCACATCACTGAGCACATAGATTAGCTCAGCTGGCTTTCTTTTTTTTTAATAGCAAAGCTTTCTCAAAAGCAGTGCATTGATTTAAATTCAGCCACAAATGTCTCTCTTGTTATAACCTGGTGCCTTGTGGAGCATTGCCTTTGAGATGATCCCTTACACTTAATGGTTTCAAGACTCATTTTATTCAAAGGCTGTTTTAAATCAACATCTATAATTCTAGCTTCTTGCTAGAGCTTTAATGATGCATTCTCTAGATCAACTTTATAGACACAACCACCACCAACAATCTGGGTATAAACTCAGCAAACCAAAATGGAAACTCATACCTGGGACCTTTGTTGGAAACAAATAAATGTACACATTTCCAAATGTCTTCTTATATGCCTTTTAATGCCATGCATAATACATAAATTCACTTTCCATGTAAAAATGAAGCTGGGACCCCAATATGGGCAGTGTTGAAATTTAGGCATTGATGCCATTAGCTGTGTCTGAAAAACACAGTGGTAAAAGAGGTGTAAACAGGAAAAGCACTTTTACTTTGTTGCAAATTCCAGGAGTGAACCCTGGAGGAGAGAATGTATCACCTGGAGGGTGTGTAGAGGGATATTGGAGCCTTTGGTTTTTAGGGGGGGAAAGGAGAGAAAAGAAAGGAGCAGAGACTAGAGAGACAAGACTTTTGGGGAGAGGAGAGACAAGAATGGCAGACCAGTAAAGAGTAGCCCAAGTGACCAGGCTAGGCAAAAGGTCCCAGCAAGAGTGAGCAGGTGGTGGCAAGGAGCCATGGTAACCAGTGGAAGAGTGGTCAATGTGGAGAGTGTGGCACTGCATCAAGGTGACATAGTGATCTGCTACCTGGAGATAGCCAGGGATTTGGAAAGCTGATTTGAGCATCAGCATTTGAAGAAGTTTGAAGCACTTTGGAGAAGTGGAACAGTTGGGAACACTGGAGAGAGAAGAAACAAAGTGAAGACCTGGGCAAAAGACTGAAATTTGTGGAGTGCCTGCCTCTCAGGTTTGGAGGGGCACAGAGGGCACCATCATGAACATGTGTTTTGGAGACCTTTGGGACTGAGAGCGGTGACTGGAGACTGGCCACTTGTTGCTTTAAGGACTTTTTGTTTTCCCTGTTAATATTCCCTTGTAAATAAAAGCCTTTGTTAAACTGCATTACTGGCAACTGCTACCCGTGGGTGATTAAGGTCTATTTTGCTTACTACCAATTTATTCCTCTCCACAGAAATAATTTTTGACAGTCTGGGTTTTGATATCCCTTTAGATCTTTTTCAATCCATTTTCATATACATATATGCTATACATAGAAATGCATATATATGGTATGTATAGCATGTGTATATGTCTATATATACAAAATATGTACTTAACAAAGAAACAGGGCATTATTTTGCTTTTAAAATCTCAGCATTATATCATAACTACCATCCTCAAATTGTACTTTTCACTCAAAATATTCTGTAGCTCTTTCCATGTAGGCTCATACAGGTACATCCCATTCTTTTTTTAAGATGATAAACAATATTCTACAGAGACGATGCCTAGTTATTTAATTATTTTCTATTGATGGACCTAGAGGCAGAGGCACTGCTATGTTATATGTGCTATGTTAGCACAATCAGTTTCATACCACCACTCACATCAAGACCTCTCTGTAAAATAAGCAGTTTCCCTGCCTTAGGAGGTTACATACTCTTAAGATTTTCTACCACAAACCCTTCTGTTTTCCATTTAGGAGTGCTGCACTGTACTACTCACTTGTATTTATTTTGGTTATTTTTCTTCATAAATAACTCCCATATCCTCAATCAATCTTAGCTGCTCTTCTCTTCTAGCTCTTTCTCATTAACCCCAAAGTTTCTCTCATCTTCTCTTGCCCAAATTAGGGTTAAAATGGGTCTGAGCAGGAAGAGGCAATTACAAATATTGCTACTTTGAGGAAGGCAGGAGCATCAAAGATGTGTGGGTGCGCAAGCGAATTCACAAGAGGGTAGACCTTAGGTATAAAAATGGATAGAAATCACCCCAGAAGTTTCAGATGAAAAGAAACAACTAAACTAAGGAAGGAATAAAACCAAGATAGCAGAAATTGAACAGACATATTCCTAGGTCCTTAGAATGAGAAAATAGACTGAATGGAAACTAAGAGTCAAGTGTTTAGAGGTTAAAAAGTAAGTTACCATTCCTTGGAAGCCAAACATTTATGGCACCTTAATGTGCTCTTTGTTCCTTTTGTGATTCAACCAAAAGCCCTAATTATAGCTGATGAGTGTAAGAGCAGTGCTGATGGAACCAAATTAAAAAATGAAGTGCCATGCTTAAAAGTGAAATTAAACATGATAAATAAAAAAAGCTCTACAACGTCCTCCAAAGTCCTTGAAAGTACTAAAAGTTCTATTTAGACTCTTCACCAAAGCCTCCATCTACTTTATCCCACTAACTAAACCAGCTTCTCTGGAAGTAACAGCATTGAAATCCACTTTGCATTCAAATTTATGGTTTCCTTTCTGTGATTATTAGTACCACAACATTGTTCATCATCTTAATTTTCATAACAAATATGGCATTTCAGCTAGATCATGGGAAAAACTATCTATGTATGCACATATGAAAGTACCCACTTTAGTTCCTGATACAAAACACACTCCAAGTTTTAAGAGACTGCCCTATAACCCAGCTTTCCAAGCACTGCCTATTCTTTACTTTGTTAAGTTTATTTTTTTTTACCTCATCAAACAAATAGGATGTACCAGCAGAGTTGGAGAATCTGTCATTTTCATCTTTTATCCCTCCCCAGAATTTCCCCAACACTAGGCCAGATGCACAGTTCACAACTTCTGCAGCAAAAAGGACAAGGTTCATATTGGAACTCAGTTAAATGACAAATTAAACCGGTTTTTTCCTACTTGCTCCTTTTACTTTCCTCCCTCCCATCATACTGATAGGGTGTGCCCCCCCCCATTGTCTCCTGTTTAAGATTGCAGATTTCAAGGACAGGTAATGTTAAAATGGGGGAATGACCTTAGCTGGAATTTCCCTTCAGGGGGATGCAGGGGGAAGAAAGAAGTGAAATAGTCTAGGTGAAACAGATTTCCTGGAAGGCGGGAAATCAGGGTATATAAAGGGTGTGCAAACA
>PVHY01032818.1:0-11608 GCA_004024945.1 Uropsilus gracilis
TAAAAAAAAAAAAAAAGAACTAGGTCTCACTATTTTTGCCCAATGGAACCGCAGGCTCTCATTGCATACTCATACTCAAGCAACCCCCAGCCTCAGCTTCCCAGGTAGCTGGGATTACAGGTGTGCGTCACCACGCACAGCTATTTTTTTGGAAATAGATCTCACTACGGGCCCCAGGCGGGACTCGAACCATGATCCCTAGCCCCAGCCACTTCATAGGCTGAAGCTTACAGGCATGAGCCACTGTGCCTGGCCAGAAGCTTACTGTTAATATTTTATATGTAGATGTAGAGAAGTCAAAAGCTGGAATGAACAGAGATAAAAGTAAAAGTAATGAAAGAGAAAAAAGATATACCAAAGCAATCCTTATACCAGAAAAAGAAAAGACAATGAAGTAGAAGATAAATAGATACCATTTTTAAAAGGTCTTACCTTCCTGAATTCTTTGTGGTTAGAACAGTATTTCTTTTTTACTTTATCTGGTATTGGGTTATCCTTAAATTTTACTACCTGCTCCAGTCTTGGTCTGTTTAAGTTCTCTGGCAGTGAAGGGTAGCGATACAAATAGCTTCTGTTCAGAGATGCCTGTTGGGGAATATTAACATGGATTCTTACTGGAATCTTACTCCTCAAAATGTGTCTGCAGACCAGCAGCATAAACATCTGAGAATCTGTAGAAAAAAGAATCCCAAACTGGGCACGGTGGCGCATACCTGTAAGCTTCAGCCTATGAAGCGGTTGGGGCTAGGGATTGCAGTTCGAGTCCTGCTCAGGGCAACATAGCAAGACCTAGTACCAAAAAATAGCTAGGCATGGTGGTGCATGCCTGTAATCCCAAGCACCTGGGAAGCTGAGGCTGGGGGTTGCTTGAGTCTGTGGTACCATGGGCAACAGGAGCCTGTGGTTCCAGGGGCAAAAAGAGCGAGACCTAGTCTCAAAAAAAAAAAAAAGAATCCCACAGTCAGGCGTGGTGGCGTGTGCCTGAAACCCCAGTTATGTGGGAGGCTGAGGCTGAGGCTGAGGCTGGGGATCACTTGAATCTATGGGTTCGAGACAACCCTGGGCAACAGTGAGACCTAGTCTCTTAAAAAAAAAAATTATAAAAAAGAGAGAGAATCCCAGATGTTAGGCTTCACCCAGACCTACTGGATTTAAATCTACATTTAACAAGATACCCAGGTGATTTCTAGGAACATTTAAGTTTGAGAAGCAATGCTCTGAGCATCCTGCCTACCTCTGCCCATTAATATTTTTCTGTTTAGGCTGCTATTTCATTTTATCCAGATGTTTTCACTCTAGGCCAACCAAATTTTCCAAATGACTGTCTTGTATGTCTGAATTCTTGTAGGAGAAAGCAAACACAAGCGTGGTTCCTCCAGTTGTATTATTAAAAATACAAAACAAGCCGGGCACGGTGACTCGTGCCTGCAAGCTTCAGCCTAGGAAGCAGCCAGGGCCGGGGATCGCGGTTCGAGTCCCGCCTGGGGCCCGTAGCGAGACCTAGTTCCAAAAAAAAAGCTGGGCATGGTGGTGCGCACCTGTAATCCCAGCTACCTGGGAAACTGAGGCTAGGGATTGCTAGAGTCCGTGGTACCCCGGGCAACTAGAGCCTGCGGTTCCACGGGCAAAAATAGTGAGACCTAGTCTCTAAATAAATAAATAAATAAAATAAAGGGGGTTGTTAACACAGAACAGGAAATAGCAAGAGGTATCATGCAAAGGAAAAGGAAACACTAGAATCCATTATCAGGACGACCATTATAGGACTGGTACTATGAGACCCAGAAAAAAAAAGATTAAATACCATGAAGAAGTAGTCTTGAAGGTTGTTGGGATAGGAATAAAAGATAAGAGGACAGATTATTTGAAAGGCATGATCTGGTGTAATACCTAGAGATAGCAAGGTATATTGGATGGCCTCTGATGATGATTTTCAAATAATCCTCTTTTCCCCGATAACTTGTAACCTCTACCTTTGGCTTAAATATAAAAAAATAAAAGCTCCTTTTCTATATGATTGTGTCACTGTTATAGATTTGACTTAAGCAATCAATAGACAAGAGAGCCATAACTAGAACACTGAACTAACAGTTCAGTGGGTTCTGGGAGGAGAAATAAAAACATCAATATTTTATTTTATAATAACTGTATCAATCACAGTGTTTGCCAGACCCACGTTAACAACTAAGGAAAATTCCATTATTCATGGTACCAGATGAGGTACAGACCATATTAACATACCAATATTCTATGTGTCTCTTTTCCGTTAGATCCATAGCTAGTCATCTCCCTATATCTCTACCCAAACTACCCAAACTACCATTGACTTGACCATATTGCTAGTTGAACATACCTATTTAGCCACCTAGAATATGTAAAAATAATCTAGGTCAATCAGGTTCTCTCTTCTGAGTGTCAAACTTGGAAAATGACAAATAATTACAGCTGGGCAAGGTGGCGCATGCCTGTAAGCTTCAGCCTATGAAGCAGCTGGGGCTAGGGAATCACAGTTCGAGTCTGCCCGGGGCAACATAGCAAGACCTAGTCCCAAAAAATAGCTGGGCGTGGTGACGCATGCCTGTAATACCAGCTACCTGGGAAGCTGAGGTTGGGGATTGCTTGAGTCTGTGGTACCAGGGGCAACGTGAGCCTGCAGTTCCATGGGCAAAAATAGTGAGACCTAGCCTCAAAAAAAAATTAATTAATTAATTACAGAAGACAAATCTTAAAAGGATGAAGTTAAAGTTATAGCCAAGAGCACATGATTTACAAGGTCAGTGAAAAGTGGAAGGATAAATCAAAGGAATGGTCAAAGAAATATGGTGAATGCTGAGGAACAAGCTATCCAAAGTCCATAATAGACTTGCCTTCACAGAACTCCAATTTTGCCCTTAAAGGAAGCCAAGTGAAAGTTTGATATACTCTTCTGCAGAGAGTAGAGACTCTATGCCTTCACCTGCACTCTGTTCCAACTATACTGCTTTCTAGATCTTTCATGAACATCCCAACCACACTTTTACCTCAGGGACTTATTTACTTTTCCTTCTGCCTGGAATAATAACCCATTTCTCCTAATATCTATCTGATTGGCTTTGTTACTGTTTCAGATGTCTGCTCATTCTCAGTCTTCTCTGACCCATGCAATCTATGGAAAATATAAACTCCCAGTTTATTCTCCATCAATACAAATACTCCATATTCCCCCTGCCCTGCCTTTTACCATAGTATTTTTATCACCTGCCATATTATAAAGGTATCAGTTTCTTTCCTCCTAAGTAGAATGTAAAATCCACTGGAGCAGGGGCCTTGATGCATTCACTACTGTATCCTCAGAATTATGGATGAATAAAGCAGTGTGAAGTGAGAGAAGGGTGAGGATTTATGTAGGAGTAGGGGTACTTAATGAAGTATAATAAGAAGGATGGCAGATTATGAGTACCAGAGTGGACAGGTTGTTATACTTGGTAAGAAAAATTGGTCATTTGCTTATGATTCTATCTTCCTTTTGAAACAAAACACTTCAAATTTAAAATTTTCCTGAAGTCCGCCCAGGCAGTGCTAAGTCAGACTGGTAGCTGCACCCAAGTCTTTCCAAAAGACAGGCTGGGGTGTGCAGTGGGGGCTGGAGGGGAGGTATGGGGGGGGGGGCAAAAAACCACTGCTGAACTGTAATACCAAGCAAAGCGTCTATCTAAGACAGGATTACAACTATAAAGTCACTGAGTATTTTGGAGCCAAAATCCTGGTTCAAAGATGCCTTCAACAATGGCAAAGCACACTTCCTTTCCACAGAAGAGGAAGTTAGTAGAAATATGACAGTGGCTCCACAGCAAAACTGCAAACAAAACAGAGGAGACAAGCCAAACCTACCATTCGCAAATGGCTGTCCTTATTGAGGAAGCTCTCTACCAAGAACAAACAAACAAAAAAAAGGTTGGGAGTCAGGTTCCCTAGGCCAAAGACTTGAAATACAATGCAAAGAAGTAACAAAATGGGACAGAAAACAGAACAGAGGTGACAGTCACCAAGAACGAGAAGGTACTGAAATAAGCCAAATGAGCTTGGACTGGCCTTTGATTGCAAAATTAGGGCTGGAAACCTAAGTAGCACGGTCTACCATATACCAAGAAACCACATCTTCACCCAAGATAAGGTCATTGCTCCAGAAAAGAAAAAGACCAAAGGGCCAAACATGGACAAACAGCAATAAGAAAGGAGAGGGAGTGACCAGAGCAGGGAGTGGCAGGGGAAGGGGTGAATGTTCCCATGGGGATCAACAACCATACATTGTAAGAAATTAAAAAATAAATAAAATTTTTTTAAAAAGGGTCCTGAGTCTTGAGCCAAGCTATTCTTTTATATCCAACTCATCAAGTCTTGTTGATTTTATATCCAAATACATTTTGAATTCATGCATTTCTGTCTCTGTTGCCATCAATTTTGTCCAGGCTACCACCAACTTTTACCAGGACTACGGTAGTAGCTTCCTTTGTTTAACTGCTTCTACTTTTTCTTTTTCCCTTTTCCTCCAACTCTTAATCTTTTCTAAACCATTACTAATCCAGCAACAAGAGTTCATAAATTAAATCAGATCATACTATCCCCTGTTTAAAACCCTGAAATGACTTCCCAAAACACTTGGAATAAATTCACCCACTATTGCCAAAAGGCCCTGCATCTTCCTTCATACCTCATACAATTGCCACCCACTTAAACACTGACTTTTCAGATCCATGAACACTTCAGATCTTTTTAACTTTGGGACCTTAGCATCTACAAAGTTCCACTTCATAGAATATTCTAGCCTCAGCCCACATGCCCAGTTCAGCCTTACTGCCGGGCACTGAGCCCTCAGCCACCCAGCCTGCCGCGCTCCATTCTGGGTTCAGGGAGCGCAAGGTAGAGAGGCCTGCCAGGGTGGCAGGGAGCGGCTGGGGTACCCCCCGGTCACCATACCACAAGGTGGCTGGGGAAGGCGGGGTAGCCCAGCCCAGCCCACACACCCAGTTCAGCCGTGCTGCCGGGCACTGAGCCCCCCCCCCCCCACCTGCTGCAGGCTGGCAGGGGAGTAAGTGGGTGGTAGGGGTCATTCTCTCTGGTCTTCTCCAAATCCAGTCAACCCTCACCAGAAGCAACTAAGTCAGCGATTCAATGACAATTGCACATGAATACAGAGGTGAAAAACAAGTATTCCAGAACAACAAACATGTCAGATCCATGGGACACAGAACATAAGACTGATTATAGAGACAAACTACCTCAGAAATACAACAATGGGAACAGAATTTCCCATTTAGAGATGCCTTCAGCATGGTCAAAGGACCCCCAACGTTAGGGAGTGAGGAAAGCCACAGAGACAGGCAGTGGCACCACGACAAACCAGACCAACCATCAAAGAAATTGGTCCACAAACTTTGGCCAAGAGAAAAGCTCCCAGTGCTAGCAACCAGAACTACAAAACAAAGATGGAGCAAAATATGACAGAAGATGGGCCAGAGTAGCTGACCAGAAAGAAGGAAGAGGCACTGAAATAACACAATCAGGTGTGAACTGGGGCCAGCAGCAAAAAGACGCTTGGAAAACAAAGCACAGGCCACTGTGTCCCAGGAAACCACGTCCACACTGGACAAAAGGACATTGCTACAGGAAAGAAAAGGAAGAACCCAAGGGAATAAAAATTAAACAATAAATGGCAGTGAAAGAAGAGATGGAGAGACCGGGGGTGGGGGGGGATGGAACGACACCCAAAAGGCAAATGTAAACAAAACTTATTCAATAAAAATATATATTATTAAAAAAATAAAATAGATGCAAAAGAGAAAAAAAAATATTTTAGCATCTATTCTTATCCTTCATGACTAGAGTTACCATGCTATCCCAATTTGTCCAGAACTTTCCTAGTTTAGTATTGAAAGTCATATTTCTTAGGATTCCCCTCAGTAGTAAGGAAGCTGGACACTGCATTAATCTCTTCTCAATTAAGTATTTCCTGCTTAAGAAGACCTTTCTAATTACTCCTAATTAAACCTTCTTTGTATGGAACAGATAAACAGGTAGGACTACATCAAACTAAAAAGCTTCCAAAGAGCTAAAGAGACAATAACCAAAGCAAAAGAATACCCTACAGATTGGGAGAAAATATTTGCACTCTGTACAACTGATAAGGGAATGATATCAAAGATCCACAAAGAAGTTACACAACTCAACAAAAACAAAGCAAACAACCCAATAAAAAATATAGCCAAAAGAGCTAAAAAGACACTTCTCCAAAGAAATGAAAAGACACTTCTCCAAAGAAATGAAAATGACAAAAAGGTATATAAAAACTGTTCAACATCACTTATAGTCAGTGAAATGCATAACAAAACCGAAATGAGATACCTCATATCAGTGAAAACAGTTCATATTTTAAAAAGTGGGAATAACAAATGCAAAAGGAGGATGTGTAGAAAAAGAAACATTCTTACACTTCTGGTGGGAATGTAAACTGGGTCTACCACTATGGAAAGCTGTATACAGATTCCTCAAATTAAAAAAAAAAATGGATCTACCATATGATCCTACAATTTCACTCCTAGGAACCTACTCAAGGTTAATTAATTTGAAAGGAAACCTGTACTCCTATGTTTATTGCAGCACTATTTACTATAGCTAAGGTATGGAAACAATCTAAATGCCCCAACACAGAGGAATGGATCAAACAGATGTGGTATAGATACACAATGGAATACTAATTAGCAATGTGAAAAAGACAAGCTCATGCCAATCGCAGCAATATGAGGGAACCAGAAGGAGTGATTTTCAGTGAAATAAGTCAAAAGGAAAAAGGAAAATATCAGAGGTTTCACTTACAGTAGTAATATAGAGAAACTGAACAAAAGGTCCAAAAAAAAAAAAAAAAAAGAAAATCCCAGACAAAACTCCTAGGGCAAACTATAGATTTGAGGCAGACAGCAGGGGAGGGGGAAAGATGGGAGTCAAAATAGGGAAAGAAGAGCATGAAACACGTGCCTGTAATCCCAGTTACATGGGAGGCTGAGGCTGGGTATCACTTGAGTCCACCAGTTCGAAACAACCCTGGGCAACATAGCAAGACCTAGTCTCTTAAAAAATAAAATAAGGGGGGATACAGAGGGGGAATATGGAGGGAAGAGGAAGGGGGATACAAAGGGGGGATATGGAGGGAGGAGGAGGGATCAATTAATTCACAATTGTGACAAATCAATAAAATGAATTTAAAAAAAAGAAAAAGAAAACAAAATATAAATGTAAAAAATTATTTCAGTGAAAAATGTCATATTACAGTCCCATTTGTAAGCTATCAAAACATGTATCAAACCTGCATGTGTATATACTGTATTTTTTGAAAATTCCATCATTAAGTTTTATGAATTTTGCAAACGGAGGCTAGAATTTATACTGTTATTGCTGTCTGTGATAGGAAAGGAATTTTTGCTTTCCATCCTTTAGGCAGGCAGCATCTTCAAACAACGAACAATTACACACAATGTGAAAATTATTAGGATGTTTTGATAGTTCAAAATTATTGAAATTAGTAGTCATCTTAGCCTACTAATGCTATTAGATTTTAGTACCTATTTATTAAACCCTTTTTAGGATGCTTTTCCCCTAGCAAATAAAAACATTTCAATTTCAAAAAAAAAATTTAAAAAATAAATTAATTAATAAATTAATAATAATAATAAAAGCATTTATTTCTATTAATGGCATCCTGAACACCATGTTCTCATATTTTGGTTAGGTTTTACCTTGCATTTCAGCCTTTCTGGAAACCTGAATTCTTTAATATCCTATGGAAAATCCCGTTTTGCTACAGGTAACTAGAATCAGTTTCTGTTACATGCAACCAAGAATTCTAACTAGAACAACTATTAAGTTGAAAAACATGCTTTTGGTTTTTAATGTCTCCCAGATAAGAATATAAACTCCTAGCTGGGCGTGGTGGCGCACGCCTGTAATCCCCAGCTACTTGGGAAGCTGGGGCAGGGGAATGCTTGAGTCTGTGGTACCACAGGCAATGGTAGCCTGCAGTTCCACGGGCAAAAATAGCAAGACTTAGTCTCAAAAAAAAAAAAAAAAAAAAAAAAAGAGGCTTGCCGAATGGCAGTGGCCCCACAGCAAAGCCCCAAGGGAGGAGACCTACCATCAGCGAATGGCTGTCCCTTCGAGGACCTGCTCTTCCAAAACATATGGCTGGAGTCATGTCCCCAAAGTCAAAGACCCGAAGCATGACTGAAGGAGCAACAAAATGTGGCACAAACTGCAGAGATGAGACCCACCAAGAAACAAAACAATCATACAAGCCAAAGGTGCTCCAAAAGCAGTACAGGAATGATAAACAGCACGCTCTACCAAGTCCCAGGAAATCGCACCCTCACCAAGGATGAGGAAATGGATCCAGGAAAAAAAGAAAATATAAACTCCAAGAGGGCAAAAATCTAGACTGTCTTGTTCAGTATTGTATCATCCATACCTTGTGTAGTGTCTGACATAAAACAGGCACTCAACAGTTTTTAAATGAATTAGAAATCACAAAGGTTACATCAATCTCCAGTAGGAGCTCATGCTTTAACAGATATGGTTTTCTTTTTCTTTTTTTTTTTTTTTTTTTGAGACTAGGTCTCACTATTTTTGCCCATGGAACCGCTGGCTCTCATTGCCCAGGGTACCACAGACTCAAGCAATCCCCAGCCTCAGCTTCCCAGGTAGCTGGGATGACAGGCACGCGCCACCACACCCAGCTATTTTTTGGAACTAGGTCTCGCTACGGGCCCCAAGCGGAACTCGAACCGCGATCCCAAGCCCCGGTCGCTTCATAGGCTGAAGCTTACAGGCACGAGCCATCGTGCCCACCAGATATGGTTTTCTTTAGCAAAAAGATAAAACCAGCCAGGCATGGTGGCGCATGCCTGTAAGCAGCAGCCTAGGAAGTCGCAGCCGGGGCCAGGGATCATGGTTTGAGTCCCGCCGGGGGCACGTAGTGAGACCTAGTTCCAAAAAAATATATAGCTGGGCATGGTGGCGTGCACCTGTAATCCCAGCTACCTGGGAAGCTGAGGCTGGGGATTACTTGAGTCGGTGGTATCCCGGACGTGAGCCTGCGGTTCCACAGGCAAAAAAATTGCGAGACCTAGTCTCAAAAAAAAAATAAATAAATAAAACCAGGTTAAAAAAAAATCTTAGTCCTTTTCTAATCTAAAACCTACTACTATACAAATTCTTATAGAGTAGACCCTCAATTGAAAATGACTTTGAATCACAATTCAAGAAAATTAAACCATAAAGAAATGGAATGGCCGGGGGCATGGTGGCACATGCCTGTAAGCGGCAGCCTAGGAAGCCATGACAGGGACCAGGGATTGCAGTTTGAGTCCTGCTCGGGGCAACCTAGCCAGACCTAGTCCCCAAAAAATAGCTGGGTGTGGTAACAAGCGCCTATAATCCCAGCTACCTGGAAAGCTGAGGCTAGAGACTGCTTGAGCCTGTGATTCCACGGGCAAAAATAGCAGGATCTAGTCACAATAAACAAATAAGTAAATAAAATGCAATGACTTAAAAAGCCAAAATATATATATAACAAAATAAACATAACAATAAGAATATGCTATTTTTCCACACAAATAAAACTTGTAGAATATTTCCTTTTAAATTCACTCATCTGCTGGCGAGGATGTGGAGAGAAAGGAACACTCTTACATTGTTGGTGGGAGTGTAAACTGGTCCAACCTCTATGGAAAGCTGTGTGGAGGACCCTCAAATTAATGAAAATGGATCTACCATTTGACCCAGCAATTGCTCTCTTCAGAATCTGCCCAAGAGACCTCAATGTGGGTACAAAGGGACACCTGTGCCCGGATGTTTACCGCAGCTCTATTTATAATTGCAAGGACATGGAAGCAACCCAAGTGTCCCAAAACAGACTGGTTGAAAAAAATGTGGTATTTATACACAATGGAATACTACTCATCAATTAAGAACGACAAATTAGACGACTTCTTGACAACATGGATGTACTTAGAAGGAATCATACTAGCAGAAACAAGTCAAAAAGAGAAAGACATAAGTCAAATGGTCTCACTAATATATGGGACATATTGAAGAAAAAAAAAAGTAAATAAAAGTCATGAGGAAAAGACAAAACAGGCTGAGCACCAAACTGAAGCACACAACAATGGACAGAAGGGAAAGGGGGGGAGGGAATGGAGGGAGGGGAGCAAATGCCTGGGATTGCAAAGATGTGAAATTTACATATAAATAAAAAAATAAAATAAATTCATTCATCTGTACAGTCAATTATCATACAATTTAGAAGGAAGCCTTTGACCATACCATGAAAGATCTTCAATTAGCAAAGAAAGATTCAATTATACATTCATTATACAGTATTTCTAATTTCACAAAAACAGTCTAACATACTGCAGACAAATTTTCAATGATAAAGTTGAAAATAAAAGGACCGGGCACAGTGGGCACAGTGGTGCATGCCTGTAAGCGACAGCTTAGGAAGCCACGGTGGGAACCAGGGATCGAGGTTCAAGTTCCGCCCCGACAACATAGCAAGAAAAATTAGCTGGGCGTGGTGGCGTAGGCCTGTAATCCCAGCTACTTGGGAAGCTGAGGCTGGGCATTGCTTGACTCGGTGGTACCACGGGCAACATGAGCCTGTGGCTCCACTGGCAAAATTAATGAGACCTAGTCTCAAAAAAATAAAGAAAGAAAAGAAAAGGATTTCTTTCAATCAATATCAAATTCAACTAATACCACTTGAATTTGACTGTATTAACATTTTGCAAATATGAATATATATTTATAAGAGCAGCTGTTCTTTTTTTTTCCCCAGAAGGTCTAGCAACTGTTTCCCCATGCTAAATATCCCAAACCTGATGTTTTTCCAAGGATCCCTTCATTATCAGCAACTCCTCAAAAATGTTTGCTTCAGAAGTCTGCTCTCAATTCTCATAATACCCATGCTGCCTCTTTCAGACTTGATCTTGTCTCTGTTTTCCCATAAACCAGTGAAATCAAAACAAAACAGAGTTTAATATTATTTTACAGAGTAATGGCTTTCAAACCTTAATGCCCATCAAAGTTATCTGGAGGTATTGTTAAAACATAGATGTTTTGGGGTAGTACCTAAAAATTGGCATAGCTAAGAAGTTTCTTTTTGATTCTGATGCTGCAGTTCCAGGGACCATATTTCATAAAGGGTTTCAAATCTGCACCACCCATTATAGTAAAAGTGGCCACACATGACTATTTTGGCTAGTAAGTTTTTGTTTTGTTTTTTTTAAGAAAAAGAAAAATTCAGCTGGGCATGGTGGCTCGTGCTTGTAAGCTTCAGCCTATGAAGCGGCAGGGCCTAGGGATTGCGGTTTGAGTCCCGCGTGGGCCCCGCAGCGAGACCTAGTTCCAAAAAAACAGCTGGGCATGGTGGCACGCGCCTGTAATCCCAGCTACCTGGGAAGCTGAGGCTGGGATGGCTTGAGTCTGTGGTACCCCGGGCAACAAGAGCCTACGGTTCCATGGGCAAAAATAGCAAGACCTAGTCTCAAAAAAAAAAAAAAATAAAGAAATAGGGAGGCCGGGC
>PVHY01032819.1:0-11600 GCA_004024945.1 Uropsilus gracilis
AACTATCTTGATAGCAATGTTCCTTCTCTGTAGGCATCGGCAGTTCTCTGACCTTCCTCAGTGCCTTGAAGAGAGCCAGTTTTAGAAGAAATATTACTTCAGCTCTCAAGATGGAAAAGATCTAGCCAGGAGACAGAGACTCTGGAAAATTGCTAATAAATTGTTACTGCTTGCTATTAAAAGGATCGATAAGATAAGACCAGAAATGACTGATGGAGGGACTTGTGCTTTGAGTACTAATGGGGAAGCGGCGCCTGTCAGCTCAGGGTGTCTCTGGTCCAGGACAACACAGTTCATTCACCTCCTTCAGTGGGACTGGCCGCTTCATTCATTACCTTGAAGATTGGTTGCTACGGAAGGGGTTATGAATAATTAAATCAAATGTACACGGAGGTCCAGGTAGCAGGGAAATTACCTGATTTATGTCCATAGCACACGAAAATCAGCACATCCGCCTCATCTATGATTTGATGCATGATGCTCTTAGGGCAGAGTTGGGGACAGTGGTGCTGCTTTCCTGTGAAGCTGCCCAGAGACAAGGAACCCAGGCATAGAGCTGATTCAGCCACCACAGCCCTGCCCAGCTCTTACATCTTGCTCCTGGATACATGCCCTTCCCTTCTGTGGACCATGCTGAGGGAGGCAACATAGGTCCCACAGCAGATGGACACTTGATAGACCCAGGTTTTTTTATGGAGCCGAGCTCTCTTCCAGCTGGCAAACCTTCCATGTTCCAGGGGATGAAGCCATGCACCCAGCAGACTGATCTCTCTATCATGCACCACCATGCTCATCTCTCTTTCTCTCTCTTCCCTCCCCCCCCCAACCCATCATCTCACTTGTTTTCTGGTTTTCAGCTGTGCCTGCAGAGGGCCCATTGGTAGGAATCCCAAGGTACTCTGGGAGCCTTGTTAGCTGCAAGTCTAACCCACCCTCAGTCTGCCCTACCCTCTCTTCCCAAGCCCAATTGTTAGACCCTACAGAGGGTCTTGGGCGGACCCCATCCTTCTTCCAACAGGCCTTTCAACATAACTATTTCTATTCTCAGGGATCAGTTCTGGGAATCAGCTGCCCCTGCAAAGAGTAAGACTGGCCATGGCATGAGCAGGCTGCAAAGTTGGGGACCAGGGCTGCAGAGGATGGGTGGACAAGAAATTTGAGAAGCTAAACTTGCCTGAAGATGAGCCATTTTTAAGGTAAATGGCAGAACAAGCAAGGTCATTGTAGCATCCTTGCCATCTCCACTCTACATCTGGTTTCCCAGATGCCCTTTGATGCCCCCCTCTTCTGCTTGGGGAAACTGCATTTTGTTCCTATCTTTACCTGGAGTCACCCAGATGCAAGGAAATTCCCTTCTCTTTCTCCCAGACTCAAACTAACCTCCTTTTAGCAGGGCCTTGGCTCAACAAACATGCTCACTCACAAGTCACAGTCTGGGTGTCATGGCTTAATGGTAATACATTATTATTATTAGAAGTTAATAAATTTTGATAGCACCCAATGTCCTGGGCTGCAGGACCCCCTTCATGGTCACGCACATCATGATGTTAACAGAATGGCTGTGTGGAGAGCACCCTGAGGAGTGCACACAGCACCCAAGTTCTGGAGCCTAGCTGGCCCCCAAAGCTGGGTTCTGTCCCCGACACCTCACCCTTCCTCTTCTGTAGGAACCTCAGGATGATGTATCTCTTCACAGGGGTAGTGGAGGTTCCAGGATGGCAAGGGGATGACACAGGGACCCAGATCCTTGACGTTTGTAGAAGTCGCAGCAGAGATTGCAGAATGCCAGGATCTGAGGTAGTGTGGCTGGGATGGGACAGACATCAAAGACTGGCAGATAGATCTACCAGGGACCCCTCTGACTGCTGGGAACAACACTGATGCTCCCTTAATCTAGGGAATTTAGTCTAAGACAGCACAGCCACTCTGATGATAATAAAACCAGAGTCTGAACAGAAGCAGGCAAAGGATCTGCCTCCTTGATGATGGAGTCCAGGGCAGAGAAAGTTCTGGAAGGCTGGGTAGCAGGTTGTAGATGTGGAGCTCTGCTCTCACCCTGACCCAAACTCCTGGGGTTCATTGGGTGCTTGTTAAATACCATGTGTGACCTGGCATTCCATGTATGGAATGCACAGGCTTTCAGTCAGCAAATTTACCCTGTGAAGCAGGACACTTAGGCAGCTGACAAATAGACCACAGAGCAACTTAGGAATATGTACAGGGGTGACTGACAAAGACAGCTGTGTATCCTCCTGCTGGGACCTCATTTTCAGGGGGCAGAGGGTAGATACACATAGTCCCAGGAGCGGGCCACAGAGACAGTCAACAGTGCAATAAAACAATAAAATCAGGTTCTGATTTTATTCTTCAGAACCCTTGCCAGGGGCCAGGGCACAGATTTGTATGGTGTTGGGTCCCATAGGGATGAAACTGGTAGTAGAGTGCTAGAGGAAGAGGCCCTGTCATCCATACTTGGCCTGAAGGTGGCAGCTCGTGCTGTGTCTGGAGAGAGCTGGGAATTTCCTCCTCAGAAGCCTTTTAAGTAGGCCAGCTTCTCTCTGCTGGAGGGGCGCCAATCTTTGGAGGTTATGAAACAGCTTCTTTTCTGTTTGCAGAGATTTGGTGATGGAACCATTTACACCAGTTACCACTCCAAGGCCTGAAATGGCTCAGAGCAGCCCTGTCATCACCCCAAGGGGCCTCAGAAGCAGATTGACACTGGGGGTAAAGCAAATGCGAATGTGAACCCCTGTCGTGTCATTTGCTAGTCCAGAGGTTGAGCCTGGACTCTCTGAGAGGATGAGAATCAGAATTCCTGTGATTTCCCACCTCCCCTCTGCCTCCCTCCCTCCCTCCCTTCTGCCTTCTTCACAAACACATTGTTTTCAGGAGTCACCAGGCCAGGGGGCTTAGGGGGCTAAGACTGGGGTCTCTGTGAAGGGATGTGAAGGGATGGTCCAGCAGAATCCAATATGCAGGTACCAGGAATTTGGCATCTGGTGAACACTGACCGCAGCGGCGACCAGTTCCCCACACTCAGATGCAGGGCGCACCCTGCTGGGCATGCTGGGGATTGCAGCTCCTGCCTCTGCCTCTGGGTCAGACTGGGCCATCATGAAGTCCACCACCTTCTCATGCTGACTGTGAGCTCTAGGTCAGCATCTCGGAAATTTTCCCTTATTCATTCACTTAAGACTAACCAAGGCCCTGTACTGTTGGTGCTCAATTTTATAGATGCTGAAACTGAAGTCTAGCGAGGTTAAAGAATTTGCCCAAGGCCGCTTGCCTACCACTGTCCAGCTGATGAGTGGCAGCTTAGATACAAACTCAAGGCAATCTGACTTGGTGCCAGAGAGTGCTGGAAAAGCTAAGCTGAGGGGCTACTTAAACATACAGTCCCTTGGCCAGCAGTGTGGAGTGGGCGCTCCGGGGTGCAGGTGGCAGCTGGGAGAGCTAAGGGGCTGGGCAGCCTGCCTCAGGGGAGGAGGGGTGAAGCCATTGGGGGCTCATTGCCAGGGTGCTGGGCCCCTTCTAAGCCCCCTCCACTGACACTTGAGCTGTGTGATTTCACTGCAAACACTGAAATGCAGGCCCCTGATGAAACAGCAAACCCTGGAGAGAAGAGCAGCATGATTAGCATAATGAATGCAGAAAGCCAGTGGGAGCTACATAAACATTAGAATGGAAATTAAGTTGGAGGATAGACAGCTCAGGACTTTGGGGATGGTTTTTTTTTTTTTTCAACCCATAGATTGCCTTTCAAAGAGAAAATTAAACACTAAACATAAAGCAAATGTTCAAGGGAAAAGGAATGAGGCTTTCCTGCTGGGAGTTGGATGCTCCTGGCTGGGCCTGCCTTTAGAGGGGGGCACTCCATCCTGAGACCTCATGCCATGTGTCATCTCCACGTCCCCAGTCACCTTCGGCAGGCACTGTGGGTGTGGGCATGATGAGGGCTTATCTCTACTTAACTCATCTTCAGCAAAGGGTCTGTGCACAAAAAGCAGGGAGGATGGAGAAAAGGCAGCCAGAAACCATCAGCTGAAAGTGATTACAGCGACTCATGACTGCCTGGGATGATCCAAGCTCTAACCAGGGCATTTTTGAACCTGAAGAATTCTCTTGAAGGCGGCAGGCTGCAGTATCCCATCATCCTCCTGCAGAGAAGCAGCAGCCATTGCACTTCAGCCTGCTGCCCCTTCCCTTCCCCACCTCAATTCCTGGCAGCATCCAGCAGCCTACTTATTTCTGAGGTGGGTGGGGAGCTGTGCATGCAGAAGTTGGACACTCATAATTATATTAAGAGCTTTTGACAGGACCAACCTTTCTGCCTTCTATTTCTGTCTTGTTGAAATTCTACTGTGCCACCTTAATGGCTGAAATAAATGTGAGGGGAAGGATCCATCAACCCTTTCTGGAAGCAGGGGAGACAGCAGAGTGTATTGTGTGCCCAGCACTCATATCCACTGGGAGATTTATGGCTTGCTCTCTTGACTAATAGGAAGACTGCCCCAACTTAGATGGGGGATAAAATACATGTTGTCTCACTTAGGATTAAATTTATTGCATTCAATTTTAAGCTGATATCAAATCATAAAGCTGAAAGGAGCCATCAGAGAGTACCTCATAGACAACCTTGCTTGCCTGGCATAACTGCTCTTGTCTTGACCTGACCTATCGTTGTTTATCCTGCTGGGCATAGGAAGGTTGACTGACAAAGTCAGAGCCACCAGTCAGGCCCCTAACTGGCATGTTGGTCAAGGCCCTTCATCTGCATCTCTGACACAAAGGGGAGCTAAGAGCGTAGGAACAGAGTGACTGATAGAGCCGTGGAGGTGACAGCAAGATGACCTTCCCAGTGTGATAAAATCTCCATAGCACTGCTATGAATTAAGCATTCTTGGCCCACTCTATAGGCAAAGAAATTGAGGCTTAGAAGAGTCTAAGGAAGCTATCCAGTGTGGTTTGCAGCCACCCCAATCTAAGTGGGTCCATCATCAGTTCTAGCAGTTAAAGAAGAATGTCAGAGCCTTTGGTGAATTTTACAATGTTTAATGCTCTTTCAGGGAACCAGGTACACAGACACACCAGGCAGGGAGGCTGGGCCAATTGTGTAGCAGGCAGGCGAGGCAGAGGTGGCAGGGGGAGGGGGAGGCAGGCAAACTCCCTGACCCCCAAGAATCTTCACACTCTTTCTCTGGGCTCTCTCTGGCATTCCCTCTCTGGCCTCTTTTTGGTATTATCCCCCTGCTCCTCTCAACCTCCCCTAGGGTGGTTCAATCCATTCAGCCTCCCTTACCAGGCCCAGGTGAACCCATTTACATAGGCACGTGTCTACTAGGGAGAGGGCACAAAGCCACAGATGTTGCTCATGGAGGCTGATGGTGGATGAGTTCATTTACCCTACACAGTGGAACCTGGGAAGTAAGTTTCAGATTGAAGTTGAACTTATAACTGAGGGTTGAACCTGGACAATCTGAAACCTGCACACTTAGCTCCGGCACTAAATGGCCAATTACATGCTCAAATGATGTAGAGAGATGGCGGGGAAGAAGGATGTTGGCTGATATAGTCACAAATATCCCCATATTTTTTGACACTCCCTGGGAAGTATTTCTTGGGATCTCTAACTTTCACTTCTGTGCTCTTTCCATCTTTCCATTCTTCTCAGGAAGATTATCACCAAGGGTCACAGAGAAGCTGCTCCTTAGGACTTGGCTCCTGGAAAGTTCATCAATTTTGCTTCATTTTCTATGCCTTTCACACAATTTTATTTTGGGTAAATGAAATTTTTTTTTTTTTTTTAATGAGCTTGGTCACTCCAAGTGTTTCATGGTCACAGCAAGAGTTTCTCATACCTGGTGAAGGGAGCTCATGTCTTGATATTGCTAATCAACAGAGGAAAGCTGGGAAGGCCTCACAAGGCATGCTACTCTGCAGTCTCACCTATGACAACTGCATCAGTCCAGCACCTGCTGGCTTGCAAGTAACAGATAAGGTAAACGACATGGCTTTAAATATTACAGAGACGCAAAAGGCTGCCCACCCACCCTCGCCCCCTCAAAAACATCTTTTTTGGCAAGAGCTTTATTTCATGTACCGGGTGTTGAAAGCTAGGTGGAAGTTGCTTTTGTTATTATTTTTAAAAAAACTGCAAATTCTCTGTGAGGACCTCCCTCAGGAAGATCTAGCTGTCATATTGCTTTTCCTTTCTTTTTATTTTTTTTGAAATTAAGACTCTAATTTTAAAGTAGCACCAGAAAGGATAAAATACATAGGAACACATTTAACAAAAGAATTGCAGGAGTTGTACTTTGAAAGCTATCAATATCTTTGAAATACTTATCAGCGAATAGAGAAGGTGGAACTTAAATATTCATTCATTTGTTTTCCTGATAAACTCCCTAATTGAACTTCTCCTTTCTTCCCACAACCTCCTCTGCCTTAGCTCAGCTATTTTAGATGGAGGAGTCACTCGGTCAAGCTGGATCTCTTCCATGTACTTGGGAGGTATATATGTTTATTATTCAATGTCACTTTTATTATTCAACATCACTTTTTTTCTTAACTTGTATGATTATTGCCAGACTAGAAAAACCCAGAGTGGTACAGATCAAGATGTCATCAACCAGATAGCTAGCTGGTCACGTTGGTGCTGTGACATCAGGGTCACTGCATACTAGGTTGCTTTGCAACCAGTAGGCAAAACTGAGGGTTTGCTTAGGGCCCCCAAACTACTAAGAGGAAACAAACAAACAAATTCATGTTGCCTGTTGGAACGGTTCAAGCACACAGCAGAACAAAGTGCTCAGACCCAAATGCACTCAATAAGCTTTAATTAATTGGTGGGAGTTCAAAGGCAGAAAGATACAGACTCTCAGTCAAACTCTGAATTTGCCTCTTGTGAGCAAGTGTTCAGTCAAACAGGATGGGGTCAAGGTGGGCGTGGTCCTACACAAAGCTGCTAGTTTAAGGCATCTCAGGCAGAGAGGTTAGGCAGGACACAGTGGACTGGGAGCGAAGAAGAGTCAAAATGTTCCAATGTGCCAGAAAAGCTGAATCCACCAGAGGGTCACGATAACAGCTGCTGTTGTCTCTAAAGAAAGCAGGATCTTGTTGGCTGCCAAAGTCACAAGAACTGCAAAAGAGAACATAGACCAGCAGACCCATTCATCCCCATGGCTTCCCTAGTCTCCCCAATCAAAAGTGATCACTGCATAGCTCCTTCCTCCTTCCTGACAGCCTTGTTTCAGAAGTCTGATTCATTGCACCTGAGAGTTATATTGTCAGATATCAGAGGCATGAGAATGGGGACAGAGGTCATATTGTCACTCACTAGCTGAGGCCACCAAGACCAGCCCCTAACAAAGCTACCCCAAAGTACACAGTTCCATAAAACAGGGCGTGGCACCAACAGCCTTCAGCCCTTTGTTTAGAAAGAGCAAGGACCCCTTCAAAAGCTCCTAATGCAACTGAAAGTACACAATGGGAGGGGGGGACCAGCTGGAGCAGTCAGGGAGGAGAGGTGGCCGGGGACCCCCGGGGATTAAAATGATGTGACTTATATATATGTAAATAAATTATTAAAAAAACCAAAAGCTCCTAATGGTCTTTGCTGACATCCTACTGGTAAGAACTGTGCCACATTGTTAGTGGGCAGACTGAGGGGCACCCCAGGATCCCCAAAAGTTCTGCCATTTGTCACATGTTCTTAGTCTGCTAGACCTTTAATAGAAAAGAACTTTACTAGAGAAGAAAGGACAATAGTTTCCTAGTGAAACACCCACAGTTATTCATCCCCTAGTGGGTAAATAACTGGGCAGTCATTTGTCCAGTCAAATTCCCAAACAGGGTTGGCCCAAAGTGGGGCCAGTGAGGCCCACAAACTTGCCGTAAGTTTAAGGAACCCTCTGACAGGGACCCCTAGGAAAGGGATAGAAAAGGTTAGGTCAGTCTGGAAGGAAAGGGCAACATCAAAGCACAAGTCAAGTTAAAGGCTACCCTTGCGGGCCTCCCTGCCGGTCTCTCACCCGTATCTGTTCCAAGTGTCTCCATCCATGCCAGGTCCCTGGTGCCAGGTGAAGTCCAAGAAGCAAGCAGGGTTTCTTCTTCATATGTCTCTCTGCTCCTCAAGCCTCCTCCAAGTCATCTCACTAAGTGCTTATCTGCTCTCCCAGGTTCTTTTTGGCTCCCCTCATCACTCAGCAACCCCCTTCATGAGGTGGGGCCAGGAACATGGAAACCCCCTTTTCAGATTACACTGTTCCACATGACTATACGGGGGACAATTTTTCTTTATAACCGAAGTACTGAGGACAAAGCAGGGGGGTGACCTGTCAATTACTCAATGAGGAGTATCTGCCTGTGGAACATTTCTCCCCACGGTCGTCAGGATTGTCAGCCATGCTTTGACCCCGGGAGAGTCACTTCGTCTAGGAAGCCTCCATTCCCTCACTTGTAGAATAGGGATAGTAACATCTCCTCAACAAAGTTGTTCCATTAGTTAAGCAAGTAATACATAGGATAAGCCTACCCCAGTGCCAGCAAGGCTATCACAACTGGACCGGTCACACTAACAGGAACAGATAGCAGAGCTTGAGCCTGGCTGGGCATCCCCAGTTCCTGGTCCTTTTCCTTCCCATCTTTAAGGTCTCCTGTCTGCTGTGTGGGGAGGCCAGCTTCAAAGAACCCCTAAGATGAAAACTGGGAGCCACTTGACAATGGGGTTCACTGGTGCAGAGCAAAGGGCCTCATGCTCAGATGGTCATGGGTTTGAGTTCTGCTTCGGTTCCTGCCATCTGCAGCCAAAGAGCAGGCTACTGAAGTTCCAGAGCCCTCACTTCCTAAAAGCGGAATAACGTAGGTGCCACTGGGGTGTGACGCAGATAAATGCAGGCTGCATCATTTATAGAGAGAGCAGGGTTTGACAAAGTCTAACTGGTGCGATGAGAGATAAGAACTGGATTCCACCCCAGGGTTAAGGCGCTCTGGGGCACTGATCAACGCCTGAATTAATCTTGCTGGACTGGAACACAGTTCTGCAGAAAGGGGTGTGTCTGGCTGGAAACCTGACTCTGTCCCGTTAGGCTGCCCTTGACTTCTCTGAGTCCGATTCTGCCCAGGAGAGAGTGTCACTGGATGAAGGGTCTAAAAACTCTCACCGGGTCAGACCCCCTCTCACTAGTTCTGAGTTAGCCACCCTCCATCACTGTGAATGCAGACAGAAGGCCCTTTCGTCCAGCAAGAGAAAAAACAAACAAACAAACATGCATTTATTTGAAACAACAACAGGGTAGAGAAAGCGGAAGACCTAGCAAGGTAAAGGGAGAGAGAAGGTCCGGTTGCCAGTTAATGGGGCTAAATGGAGCTATCACAGAGCGGGCAGTGTGGAGTAAGACTGCTGCATATGGAGGCAGGCCTGACGTGCGCCAGGACAGAGTCTTACTGTGTCCTCCTACCACGGGGGCTACAGGGTGGAGCAAAGACCTGCCAAGGCTGAGATCGGGCCCCTCTTCTTGACCCATGGGTGAAGACCCACCAGATTGTCCACAGCAGTTCCAAAGACCAAGAGGGCAAGTTCCAAGCATCGCTTCCTTTTAGAATCTTCCAAAATGGCCACCCCAGCTGACCCCCTTCTGGTAGCCTCCTTACAGAGATCAGGGTCAGAATTCAAAACAAGACTCTCTGTTTCATCCCTGCTGGTGTGAGCAGCATCAGGATGTCAGGGGGCTGAGTTTGGCCCTTCATCCTGGTGGGTAGGGCAGTGCAGTCTGTACCCAGTTTGGAGGCTCTGCTGATTCTGGAAGCTGTGCCCAGCCAACAAGACGGCATCAGCCTCCTTGAAGACGTGGAATGCATGTCTCCACTGCCCAGGTTACACCAAAAAGAGAAGTGGAACAGCACCAAACACCAAGTCATTGCCTCAGAGCTTTTTTTTTTTTTTTTCTTTTTTTTTAGACTAGTTCTCTCTATTTTTGCCTGTGAAACTGCAGCCTCATGTTGCCCGGGGTACAGCAGACTCAAGCCATCCCCAGCCTCAGCTTCCCAGGTAGCTGGGATTACAGGCGTGCACCAGCACACCCAGCTATTTTTTTGGAACTAGATCTTGCCATGTTGCCTCAGGCAGGCTCGAACGGCGATCCCCAGTTCCAGCCGTGGCTTTCTAGACTGCCACTTACAGGCATGCACCACTGTGCCTGGAAGCCTCCGAGCTCTTAGTATCAGGATATCAGGGAGGCCAGGAAGTGATGGGCTTGGCTTGGGGTACACAGGTGACAGCTTAGCCCACAATCCACCTCCTGTTAGTGGTTTGTAGAATTACAGGCAGTTACCAATTGGTGCAGGGAGAAACTCCTCCTCTTTTTACAGGTCTGATGTCATATTTCTGATGATATTGGATGTGTCATTCTTTTAGGATTTACATTGTAACTAGTATAAACAAAATATATAAAAAAAAAGCATTAAAAATACTTGAGGGTCGGGCACGGTGGTGCATGTCTTTAATTGCAGCCTGTGGAGCAAGACCGAGACTGGAATCACTTGAGTCCATAGGAGTCCATAGGTTTGAGACCCTGGGGCAACATAGAGAGACATTGTCTCAAAAAATAGCTGGACATGGTGACATGCGCCTGTAATCCCAGCTACCTGGGAAGCTGAGGCTGGGGATCGGGTGCTGCGGTAGCGGTGGTTCGGCAGGAGCGAGGACAGGAGCAGTCAAAACCATGGATGGAAGTAAACCTCCCCATTATTGAACTGTTACTGTGAGACAGAAGAGATAATGGGAATATGCGGAATTTTTAAAAAGCAGTTCAATGGAAAAGCATTGATCATTACTGTAGACAGGATAAAAGAAAACTTTGTACGTTCTTAGACTCAGAGTTTGATAAGATACCTTTTCTTGGGGCAACAGCTATGTATTGATTTACTGGGTTTTTCTCATGTGCTTTATACAAAAATGGAACTGATAAAGCATTTTTTACATAAGAAATACTTGCAAAATGTGGGGGGAAAGTGTATGCTATGCATTACTCTCTAGCAAATCAAATCCAGGTCTTTAGCAGAAGAAAACTCATTGCCTCACAAATGGTCAATTGAAGTCAAACTGAAACAGAGGTCTTTCCACCAATGTAAGTAAAAGGTTGAATTTAAAAGGGCAAATGTTCCAGCTTCCAATATTCATACCTTTTTTTAATTTTTAAAAACTTATTTATATATATTTCATATCATTTCAGTCCCTGGGGGTCACCCACCACCTCCCCTTCCCACCCGCTCCAGCTGGTTCCCACTCTCCCCTTGTGCAGTTTCATTTGGTTGACCATATATTACTGAAACCATTTGGTTTCTGTCCCTTTCTATCTGGCTCATTTCTGCTAGAATAATTTCTTCTAGGTACATCCAGGTTTCCATAAATTCATCAAATTTGTCATTTTTAATTGATGAGTAATACTCCATTGTGTATATATACCACATCTTTTTCATCCACTCATCTCAGAACAGACCAATATTCATATTTTTTTAAAAGGGGTTTTTAAACAACCAAATTGAAGTACACAACTCCAGGTTGGGGGGGGGTGTGGGTGGGTGGGACAGAGGGGGAATGA
>PVHY01032820.1:0-11603 GCA_004024945.1 Uropsilus gracilis
GTGGGCTTTTAACAGGACAGTGCAAAAGGAAATCCTACGACCTACGAAGGGAATCCACTTCTCCACAGCTTGGGTCTAAACTTTGCAAGTTTCCTCTCAGAGCTGCGATCTTCCTCAAGACTCCAACTCCCAGCAGGCCACGCCCGAGGCCAAAGTTTATTGGCCGTCTTGCCTGGGTTTCTTGCAGCGTGACGGCTATTCCACCCAATGGAAAGGAAGAGCAAGTCTCGGGAGCCAATCCTGGAAAGGTAGGGCGGATCCTTTCTGGGTTCCGGCTCCGGCTCCTCCCCCCGGCCCTCCAAGGCAGCGCTGTCCCTGACCGAGCGGCGGGAGCGAGGTGGGTCCCGGCTGGGCCGGAGGTCGTGGGGGGAGGCGGACCCCCACTTCGCAAAGGACAGAGGATGTCCTCTTACCACTCATCTGGGCGTTGGAGATTGTGACTTCGCTTCCCGGACCCATTGGGGAGCAAAGAGGGCCCCACGGTCTCTCCGCCCCTACCCCTGTCCCTCACTCCTGGCCAGCGCGGACAGGCTGACCCCTGTCCCTTACCCTCTAGCTCTTATGTTGGCTTTAGAGAACTCTAGCCCCCCAGCCACTGACCATACCACCTTACTCACCCCTTCTACCCCAAGTCCGCCGACAACTCTGAAGTCAGCTCCCGGGAACGCTGCTTCCTTGCCACTCCGCCATCGCCATCGGTTTCTCCCCGCCGGGCTACACACCACTCAGCCCTTTAGGCCTGGGTTCCCTGACACCTTTGCCCCCTGACCATCTCCTGGACCCTCTGACTCCTTTGGTTCTCTATTTCAGACCCGTTGTCCAGTCCCCCTTCCACGCCCCCCCTGTTCTTCAGCACCTTGCCCCTGACTTTTCCTGGCTCCTTGTCCCCTTCTCCCTAGAGCTTGACTTGTCCCTAAAGATGAGGGACGTTTGGCCCTTCCTTCCAAGCCAAGACTCTTGGTGTTCAGCATCTGTGATCATCGCCCCATCTTCTTGACCCTTTACAGACCTGGCCCCTTCTCCACTGCTGCATTCCCTTCTGTTTTTGGTTCTTCTTACATCTCTGAACTTACTGAGAACACAAGACCAATCTACCCCTTTCTCCCCCAAATCTCTAAAATGTGATATGGTAATGCCTCTGTGCTTTACCAGCCACAATCTTCTTAGTAGATATTGGGGTCTCCATCTGTGCTGCAAGTCCTGATCTTTGTCATCTTAAGTGTCATCTTAGGACTCTTAAGTCCTAGCTCAGGTCCCACCTTTTCTGCCAAGCTTCCCATATCTGACCTCTTCAGGGAGTTATGCCTGTGTCACCAGAACTTGGTGGCACCAGGTTTCCTTACATCTTGCTTCCATATATCCCTTCTCCCTTCTCTCCTGCCTATACTACTGTCTTCTTTAAAAGCACTGACTTTGGAGTAATGATCATAGGTTCTAATTCTGCCACTCACTTGCTCTGTACCCTTGAGCAAGTTATAATTTCTCTGAGCCTCAGTTTCCTCATCTCTAAAAGGAGTTGCAAAAATGAAATTACTCTTACATAGAACTTATTCGAGGCCTACCACTTGGTATGAACTTTAAAATTATTAGCTATTATTATTATTGGTTCCTGTGTAATGGACCAGGTGCTGTGTGAGGCACTAAAGGATGGGTACAAAGGCGGTTAAATCTTGATTCCTGTTTCTCTGCAATTTTACTACACATGTGTGACAGTTTCAGGAGTTCATGGGCTGTTTTACTTCATTGTACCATAGACTGTTTGAAGGTAGTGACCGCAGTCCTAAATCTTGTAGCTTTTTTTTTCCTGATCTGGTATTGGTATATTATATGCTCTCAGAATAGCAGGATTGGAAGTGAGTGAAAGGCATGTAACTCACTGCATTCACATAGATAGTGGAGCCCTAGGTGGAGTGGACTAGGCAAGGGTGGAGGTGAGTTAAAATCACATCCATTCACTCATACAATCAAAACAGTGTTTGCATACCAGACCTTGGAGGGAGGTGCTGAAAAGAGCTTACTCAAGGACTCAGTGTCTGTCTTCAAGTTATTTACAAACTGCTAGAAACACATATGAACAGATAATTAGCAATCACTGTGAAAGCAAGTACAAGATTCTATGAGTGAATAAAGGAGGAAGACAAGAACCAAGAGATTGCTGAGCAACAGTAGGTGAGAAGAAACATAAGCAAACATGAAATGGGTTCTGGAGCCAAGCCTGGTCTTCATTTATTCAATGCTTTCAACAAATATTTGCTAAGGATCTACTTCATGTGACTACCACTACTCTAGGAATTAGGTTACATTAGTGAATAAAACAAAGCAAAGACCCTGACCCTCATGGAATTATGAGGGGAAGTAGGGGAAGGTAGGTAATTCATAACAGATATAGTAATTATATAGAATTTTTGGAGGTAAGAAGTGCTATGAGCCAGAGGACTGGGAGTGAGAGTGGGGGCTGTAATTTTCAAAAGCATGGTCTTCAGGAAACTGGAAAAGCATAGAGGAATAAAATTGTTTCTGATGTTACTTGCATAATTGAAAGTGAGGCAAGCCTGTTATTTTTTACATTACTTATCTAAATTCATCAGAAATACTCTTAATGAACTGGTATTCTCCAGCATTTTGTTTTAAATAAAGTTTTATTGGAACACAGCTACACATTCATTTATATGTTGTCTAGACTGCTTTCATAGTACAATGGCAGAGTTGAGTAATTGCAGTAGAGATTTTGGGATCCCCAAAATTTACTAAATATTTATTTACTACTGGGCCCTTTCCAGAAAGTTCATTAGCCCTCACTCTCTCTTTTTGAGACTAGGTCTCACTATTTTTGCCCGTGGAACCACAAGCTCTCGTTGCCCAGGGTACCACAGACTCAAGCGATCCCCAGCCTCAGCTTCCCTGGTAGCTGGGACTACAGGCACGCCCACCATGCCCAGCTATTTTTTCGGGGGCACTAGCTCTCACTGTGTTGCCCCGAGCAGGACTCGAACCGTGATCCTTAGCCCCAGCTGCTTCATAGGCTGAAGCTTACAGGCACGAGCCACCGTGCCCGGCTCCTTCACTCTTCGAGAGTGGAGAGTCTGTCCATGTTTACACTTAGATTATATTTAGGCTTGTACAGTAACACCTGACTTAAGCTACTGTCCACAGGTTCTCTGGAAACTGTGACTTACAGCAAAATAACATGGTGAAAGCAGGTTCTTGAATGCCATTGTTACAGTCCTAGTTGCCTTTTTAGGTTTAGTTTGCATTTTCCTTCTCATCAACATTATATTGTATTCTTCCAGGGGGAGGCCACAGTGTCCTTCTTAACATAAAGCCTTTGCATCATAGCTTTAGTGACGAGTTGAGGCTCAGAGCAGTTGAATAATTTGCAGTTATAAAGATGGTATGTGTAATCCCTGGGGTCCAACCTTAAATGTAGTCCAGGCCCTTGCCATTATTCTATCACTGTTTTTCAGATATACTTGTTGATTCAAAGAAGTCATTAGTCCTTCATTTTCTGTCATCAGTGTCCTATCAGAATCTCTGCTCCCTCCCCTCATCCCTTTGTTCATGACATTCCATTCAGTATCTCCACCAGTCCACTCTGCATTTTAAAATGTCATCACTTCTTTAACGTCCAAAGGAAATACCACCACTCTCCTCTTATCACAAGTATTTTCTTCTCATCTCTGTCCATGATTGCAGGCTCAAAGGGCAAGCATTTATTGATGTTTGTGTGTGTGAGAGAGACACTTTATACGTAGCATGTGTGGAGTTTGTATGAGTATGTGGTGTGGGGGAAATAGCTGTGTTTATGGTGTGTGATTGTGTAGCCAGGTATGTGACTAGGTATGGGAGGGCTGTGTATACTGTATATGATATGTATGCGTGTAGCTGCATGTAGAATCAGGGTGTGTCTCTGTGTTTATTGTGTGACTATATGGCTGAGTGGACTTGGTGTGTGAGTATGGATTGTGTGTGCTTACACTCATGACTGTGTGGTGCTTGAGAGTGGAAGTGGGTACTGATCATTAGAACAGACATGGCCCAGACCCCGCAGTAGGCTTGTGGTCCTTGATGGTAACCCTGTAGTTGCTAGATTATGGCGAGGTCTGGGGAAGGGAAAGGTGACAGAACTTTTAAGAGGATTCAAAACCGGACCTTGTAAACAACAAAGAGAATTTAAAGAAATGAGAGGTTCTGATATATTCATTTTGAAAACAGGCAAATGGATACTTTTAAGAAAGTTTTCAAAAAAGATTAAACAGAAAAGGAGATTTGGTTAACATACAAAAAACCCCCACTAATTCTTAAATGGAATTCTTTTTTTTTAACAGGTGAATTATAGTCTAGACTCATTGCTTAGTGGTATTTAGAAAAGGAGCTATATTCAAATTGCATAAATATTTGTTGATGGTGGACAAAGCTGGTGCCTTCTTTTCTCTATCCTCTGGGGATAGCTTTAAATATTTGTGGGAGGGCTGGGCATGGTGGCACATTCCTGTAAGTGGCAGCCTAGGAAGCCATGGCCAGGGCCAGGGATTGCTGTTCGAGTCCTGCTGGGGGCACGTAGCGAGATCTCGTTCCAAAAAAATAGCTGGGCATGGTGGCACGTGCCTGTAATCCCAGCTACCTGGGAAGCTGAGGCTGGGGATTGCTTGAGTCTGTGGTACCCTGGGTAACGTGAGTCTGCGGTTCCACAGGCAAAAACAGCGAGACCTAGTCTCAAAAAAAAAATTTTTTTGTGGGAGTTTGTGTCTTGAAATAAGTAAAGGTATTCTCTCCCAGTATTCCAGTCAATTGATGTTATTTATTTGTGATGGATAGGCCCGTGGGCAAGGTGTGCACCCCTTCAACTAGGACGAAAGATTCTCTGTGGTCTAGCCTGACCAAAGGAATAAAGGTGTTGGCCATTTGTGTTCATTCTCAGGGTCAGAGATGGGCAGTGAGAAGGAGCAGGATCCAGAACAGCACCTACCTGAGGAAGGGGAACAGGGTAAGCCTTGGAAATTGGATGACTCAGAGGGTTTTCGGATTCCAGATGGGGAGAAAGTGCACGGGCAGGAGAGCATGTTGGAGGGGCCACAAGGGATCCATCTCCAAAAGCCATGGCAGAAATACACTGCCCCAGCTGGTGAGCCAAGGGACCCCATTGCTCATCCAAGGCCCGAGGCTGACGAGAAGCCCTTTATCTGTGCCCAGTGTGGCAAAACCTTCAATAACACCTCCAACCTGAGGACGCACCAGCGGATCCACACCGGCGAGAAACCTTACAAATGTTCTGAGTGTGGCAAGAGTTTCTCCAGAAGCTCCAATCGCATCCGGCATGAGCGGATCCATCTGGAAGAGAAGCACTACAAATGCCCCAAGTGTCAGGAGAGCTTCCGGCGGCGCTCGGACCTCACCACGCACCAGCAAGATCACCTGGGCAAGCGGCCGTACCGCTGTGACATCTGCGGCAAGAGCTTCAGCCAGAGCGCCACGCTGGCTGTGCATCACCGGACCCACCTTGAGCCGGCACCCTACATCTGCTGCGAGTGTGGAAAGAGCTTCAGCAACAGTTCCAGCTTTGGCGTGCACCACCGCACCCACACGGGCGAGCGGCCTTACGAGTGCACCGAGTGCGGGCGGACTTTCAGCGACATCTCCAACTTCGGAGCGCACCAGCGGACCCACAGAGGGGAGAAGCCCTACCGCTGCACGCTGTGTGGGAAACACTTCTCCCGGAGCTCAAATCTCATCCGCCACCAGAAAACACACATGGGAGACCAGGCTGGGAAGGACCCCAGCTAAAGGAGAGCACCACTGAGAGAGTGCCGGAAAGAGAGAGACCCCCAAGCTAGGATAGGAAGATCTTTAGGATCTGCTGCTGCCCCCTTGACCTCAAGCTCCTTACCTCACTTTGGTTTCTTGTTGCTGGTAGTGAGGGTCTCCAGGAAGTCCTGAGGAGGGACTCTGAGTGAAACCTTTGTTTTTTCCCAGGCCAATTCCTTGCCTTGAAAAGTTAGAGGATCTTGAAAAGTTAGAGGATCTGTTGGCTTCATCTCTTTAGGGTGAGAGAGACATAGGAAAGGCATAGTACATGCTGATAACGTGAAGGCAACTGTCTCGTGGCCACTGAGGAAGTACCTGTGAGATGGGCATCCCTGTCTGAAGGGCCTCCAATCATATGTGAACTGCTTAGGACACACTGCAGTGCCCTGCGAGCTCCTCCCTTCAGTGATCCAACTTGGCTTTCACATCTTTGGGCCAGGGGAAGCAGCCTTCCCCAATGAAAGGGATCCCTTTGACCTGGAGGAGAGGTCTGAGGTCAAGGTCCTTCACATTCTTCCATGTTTGTGACTTGTTATCCCTGCATCTGTTTCCCTGGAGTGATTAGCAGTAAAACCTTCAATGAAAAGGACCTGTGTACTTATTTGGGGACATGAAAGAAGTGGGAGCTGGGGAAACGGTCCCGTGGCAGCTCCTCTTGAAGGGGGTTGAACTCCGAGAAAGACTATGGGTGGCTGCTCTGAAATGCAAAGGAAAGCAGGCTGGGTCTCCAGGGTCTTTCAGGAGGAAGGGGGAAAGGAAGTGCCATGACTTGAGCACCCACTCTGTGCCATGGCTTCTGCAGGCCACACTTACATTGTTGATCACATTTAGTCATCACAACAACCCTAGAGAGAATAAGGTGAGGAAACAGAAATGAGGAAAGGTGAATTCACTTGCTGTGAAGTCACACAGCAGGTGTGTGGGGAGGCCGGGGTTCAAATGTGGGCTTCCCTCACTGAGAACTGATGGTCTTTTCACTACATTCACCTTGTTGGCTGCTGCAGGAGGCATTACTGAGGGGGCTGGTCTAGAAATAGCTCATTCCCTGCAGGCAGGAGCTAGTGTGGTCCCTTGACATGGCAAGCATGAGAACCCTGTCAACTTTAGATTATTGACTGAGCACTTATTTTGTGTTAAGGAAAAAGGACAGTGGCATGGAGTAGAGGGTGAAGGGTGGGAAAAGATTAGAAACCTTAAGATTCTTAAGAATCTTTGCCCTCCGTAGCAATAACTGAGCTGCCAAGGTTGGGACAGCCTTGCAGGGTTCATGCCTGGCTCTACATGGGAGATTTTGGTGATTTTTTACATGGAATTTTAGTGTTTACCCAGATTCCTTCCCAAAAATTAGAAGACCCACAACCACTTCTCTTGCTAATCTGGGACCCTGTTCTTGTAGAGTGAACAATTGTAGCCATTTGGCAGAATGTGATTCTGGCATCACTTGTGACTTGACCTCTCACATGGGACTACCACCTGCTCATGAAGGGATATAACAGGAACTTTGCACTCATCATCTTACTGAATTCTTACAACCCTGTGAAGTAGGAATTATCCACACTTGATAGATACAGAAGCAGGCTGACAGAAAGTAACTTGTGCAAGATCACATAGTAAACATGGCAGGATCAGGAACTGAAGCCACTTCAGCCTAATCCAAAGCCTCTTTTTTTTTTCCAGCTAGAAAAGATTTTCCAAACATTCCTTTACATTTGAGCAGTATTTCACAGTTTACAAAGCACTTTTATTGCCTACATACTTTCCTGCACCTTGAAAATCTCCATAGAAAATATTTAAAACATATAGTCACCCACACTTGTATTTGTATTAATTGGCACATTCCCTAGTAATAAAAGTTGCCATCAAATTCTTAGTAATACCAGATATTGTACATGTATTTCTGTTTCTCATAATTTGTGTAAAGTAGCAGTTTTCCATTAATCTGAGAGGTTAAATGACTAACCTAGTGGCACACGAAGGCTGATTCCAAAGCAAAGTTCATACTCATTTCCAAGCTAGGTCTCTTGGTTCATTCTTGATCTAAGGAGTTTGATATCTTTATCCTTCTAGACCTAGAGCCTTAGAAACAACTGCTATGACTTCTTGGGACTCTCTGGTGACAAGACTTTTGAGTCCCATTTATTTATTCTCTGACTTCCTTTTTTAAAAATTTTTAACTTACTGTATTTTCTCCTTTTTCTTTCCCTTTTTTAATTTTTAAAAAATTATATTTATTTATTTTGAGACCAGGTCTTGCTATGTTATCTGGGGTAGTCCTGATCCCACGGAGTCAAGTAATCCCCAACCTCAGCCTCCCAGTGCTTGGGTTACAAGCATGTGCCACCATGCCCAGCTTTTTTTGTTTTGTTTTGTTTTGAACTTACTGTATTTTCTCCTTTGCTCCGTTTCCCTTCCCTTTCCCTATCCCCCTTCCTCTTCCCATTTGCCCTCCTAGTTACTAGGAACACAGACAGTGACATGCCTCTGATGTTATTTGAGTGCAGGAGTTTGACCTGTAAACCCAGAGTTAAAATGCAGGAAGACAGTTGTACCCAGGATACTGCAGAAGTCAAGTGAAGGACCTTAACTAAGCTGTACTGAACTCTGGAGTCCAGAAGCCAACAAGTCATAGTCCTTTTTGCAAGAAACTCAGAGGAAGAGAGATTCCCCTCTGAATAAGGTGTTGGGGGAACATAAGGAATGTCTGACTCTACAGAGGGGAGGAGAAGGTTGAGATGATGGTTAAATCTGGTATAGAAGAATGAGTTGATTGGTTATTTTGGATGGAAGGGCAAGTCTTTGTGTTTCAGGAACAGTGAAATGTTAATGGAGTTGAGTATTCTGTGTGAGGGAAGAGATGAGGCTTGTAGACTAGATCTTGAAGGGTATTTGCTGCCAGGATAAAGTACTTTGGATTGTGAACCAGATGTTTAAAGCAGGGGATGGCCTGGTCATGCTCACACTTTAGGAAGCATGTTGAGGTTAGTGGGCAGATGAACTACAGGGTAAAGGAAGTTGAGTATGTTATATGTACATATGTTATATGTTATATGGCAAGCATCAGTGGGGTCCCTGGACCCACAGTGAGCTCTATGAGTGCCTCACTGTCTTGGCATTTCCACAGAATGGGAAATTCCAAATGCTCCACACAGTTTCTGCATATTCCTGGGATTTATGTACTCAACGTCTTCTCTTGCCTAAAGTTTCCATGATCTGTACAAACTTTCTGTTTTTGTCTCCATTAGCGCTGTCACAGAACTAAATAGCTTCTTCACTGCCAATACATTTTTATCACACTAAGCAATTTGTAGTTTAGAATCTCCTACAGAGATTGGGGGTCTCAGGAAGGAGTATGTCATATCATGGCATATCACCATCTTCCTCTCTGGTTTCTGTCACTGCCTTTGCAATTCTTCAGGACTGGAAACTACAGATTGCTTTGCTCTTATAAAAAGCAACCCCATTTGCCAATTTGCATCCATAAATACATTAAGGAGCACGGCAGAACACAGACCTTATCACAGCTTACAGCAGTGCACCCACCTCATAAAGTAGTTGCAAAGATAAACAAATAAATACCCTTAGAGATTTGCAAAGCATGTAAACACATGAAAGGTTCAAACAGCAGTCTTGTTTCCTCTTCCTTCTGTGACCTCAGTGAAAGAAAAGGAAGGTGAATATATAATAGCAAAGAAAATGGCAGGGAAGAGAGGTGGTAGGTGCAGAGACTTCTAGAAATGTCTAGAAAGAGATACTACACATTGATGACTCAACAGAGTGGAGGAAGCCATAGTAAGTATGAGGAGAAGATAGGCAATGGAAGTGAGGCAGCTGGCTTCCTGACAAAATCCCAGAGAGGCATCTGAATTTATGACTAGCAAGTCCTGAGAACAGACATGAAAAGTGGACTCCAAAACTAGGGAGTTTGTAGATTGTCTATGCAGAAATTGTGCCTGTCACCCACTCTTATTTCCAGAAAGGAAGTGACAGGTACATACCACCAGTAAAACAGATGAAACACACACACACAGAGAAGGCTCATTCTGCAGAAATTACTAAATTTCCAGGAAAAACAAAATGTATTTAGTGTGGTGCTGACATTTCAGAATGTAGCTTCCATTATTGTGACATTTACAAACCCATTTCCTGGCAGAGACCCATAGCGTACCCCCTTAAAGCCTGCCCGAAGACCCCTCTCAGTCTTCCTACTCAGGAGTCTGGTCTTTCAGAGAAACAGCAACAGGAAACCAACTCAGATGGAAACTACTGAGGTTAATCAACCTGGTCTGTTACTCCATAAATAGGCAGCCACAAATACCAGAATTTTGAAGATGACTAAAAGCACGGAAGACAGAGATCAGATAAATAGAACATGTGACTGCGGACAATAGAAAGAGCAGTCGAATATTAAAACGATTTTAGTTAGATCTGGCAGATACTACCTCCATCAGGCAAGAAAAGTTGTTAGTGGAAAGGAGCAGTTGGAAAATAAGAAATAACTTTTGGAAGTTAAGTGTGATAACTAAAACTTTAAGGGATACCTTGGTAGATAAAATTGGCTGACTGGTTATTTTATTATTTTGTTTAGTTTAGTTTAGTTTTATTTTTAAGAGACTCACTTTATTTTTAAGAGTTTATTTTTATTTTTATAGTTTAGTTTATTTTTAAGAGTTTAGTTTTAAGATCTCACTATGTTGCCCAGGGTTGTCTCAAACCTCCAGACTCAAGTGGTCTCCAGCCTCAATTTCCCAGATAACTGGGATTACAGGTGCACGCCACCATGCCCAGCTGATTGGTTATTTTGGATGGAAGGGCAAGTCTTATTGTTTCAGGGAACAGTGAAATGTTTGATGGAGTTGGCGTGTTCTATGTGAGGAAGAGATAAGGCTTGTAAGCTAGATGGGAACCAGATAAAAAAAAATCCTCCAAAAAAATTAGAGGGAAAATACAAAGACACAAAATGAAATAAAGGACATATCAATCCAGGATGTTCTTTTGGTGAAGACTATTAATGGTCCTCCAAAATCTATTCCCCCATTTTCTGGAGGCACTTAATAGACCAGTGATTCTTTATAGTTACGTGCTGTGACATAAGCACAGTCTTGCTAGTGGCAGTTACCCAAAAGTGGTGGGTGACATTTCTGGACCTGACCTCAGCAGACCAGGTATGCTCTCATTTGTCTCCTTCCCATTCCAGCAGAAGCCTGGCTTTATTTACTTATTTTTGAGCTTAGGTCTCACTGTTTTTGCCTATGGAACTGCAGGCTTATGTTGCCGGGGGTACCACAGACTCGGCAATCCCCAGCCTCAGCTTCTCAGGTAGCTGGGATTACAGGTACACACCACCAGGCCCAGCTATATTTTAGGAACTAGGTCTTGCTATATGCCCTCAGCAGGACTCAAACTGCAATCCCTGGCCCTGGCTGTGGCTTCCTAGGCTGCCGTTTACAGGCATGCACCACCATGCCAGACCAGAGAAGCCTGGCTTTAATAGGTGCAGGCCACACAGTCTCCTAGGGTAGACCTATCACAGCCTATTTATGACAAACACACAGTTAAATTTGAATTGTAGATAAACGATAAATAATTTTTTTATAACTATGTCTTCAGATAATCTACCCAGTAGATGGCAGAACAAAAAGATAAAGGGAGCTGAGTTTTACCCCTGGATGGCCTCCTTACAACTGTTAGTGAGAAATACACTTTTTTTGTGTGTTAGTCACTGCTTTGTTGGGTCTTTCCTCTCTCTCTCTCTCTCTCAAGAACTCAAACCTTTCACCATAGGTAACACTTAAAGGTGGTCT
>PVHY01032821.1:0-11606 GCA_004024945.1 Uropsilus gracilis
TAAAAAAAAATCTCAACAAAACAACAAATATACCTGACCTAAAATATACCTAACCAGTACTTCTCAAAGCTGTCAAGGTTGCCAAAGCCAAGGAAAGTCTGAGAAACTGGCACAGCAAGAGGAGTTTAAGGAGACTTGACAACTGAAGGTAATCTGGTATCTGCAATGGGATTCTGGAGTAGTAAAAAAATAGGTTAAAAACTGAGGAAATCTAAATAAAATGTAAGTATTATTTAAACATGGGCACCAGCACAGTGTGGGGTAACAAAGACCCCATGGCAGTGTTGCAGCAGCTCCAGATACAGTAGACAGTGGACTTCACTTTATAGAGAAGGAACATCTAGAAGACACAGGTCTTGTGTTCCTGCCACAGGCAAATGATGCACTGTACAAGTCATTGCCTCTGGTTCAAGTCCAGGCCTGGCGAGCAGTGGGTGGGAGGAGTTCAAGAATTGCCTAGCCCAGAACACTAAGCATTGCGATGACAAAGACAACAATTCAGTAGATGCAGATGCAGAGAGCACAAACCATAGGATGAAGTGGCAATGGGGGGGGGGGGGTTTGAGGGAACAAGTATGTACATGACCACATGTACCTCATGACCAAGAAGATGGAGTCTCCGCTCATTCCATGGAAAATAAAAGCATTTGCTGTTGACGTTCTGGAGTCTGGAAGAAATCCATGAAAATCAAGAATGAGAATTTTAGACATTGGGAGTGAAGTTTTTGAGTGAGGAAATTAACAAGTTTAAGGCATGTGTAACTGGACACTAGCTATGCTATGTCTATGCTATGTTTCTATCCTATGAAGTGAAACAGAAAAACCAAGGTTAAAATTTGGATCAGAGTTCCTAAGATTTAAGATAGCCAAGTGACCCACAGCAATATACAATACATACAACATATCAAAATTCAAGAAAATAGAGTAAACAGTACTGAAACCTATAAAAAAAAAACAAGACTAGGATACCCCAAACAATGCTGTCTCAAATAGGAAAATGTATCACGCTCCAGAAAGTCAAAAGATACTGTGAAGCAATTTTAATCAAACCACTGTGATATTGGAATAAAAGATACACAGATTAGTGTGTATCTAAAATAAAAATAGATACACAATCTCAATCTACAATTGGGATCCCAGAAATAAAAAAAAAAAAAACTTGCATGAACAGTTAATCTAAGACAAAAGAGTCAAAAGTATACAGTGGTGAAAGGAAAATCTACAACAAATGGTGATGGGAAAACTGGACAGCCACATGTAAAGGAATGAAACTAAACATCAATCTGGCACCATGCATGAAAATTAACTCAATATGGATTAAAGACTTTGATGTAAGAAATAAAACATTAAAATATGCAACAGAACATACAGGTAAGACATTCCACAACATTGCTTCAGTGAAGTCTTTATGAATCAACAAAATGGCAAAGGAAACAAAAGCAAAATAAACATATGGAATGACATCCAACAAAAACTTCAGCAAACAACCCACTAAAAAAAAAGGGCAGAAGAGCTAAATATGTCAAGGTCCAATAAACACATGGAAGAAAATGCTTATTATCATCACTTATCAGGGAAATGCAAGTCAAAACCACAAGGAGATGCCATCTCACTTATGAGAATGACCAGAAACAAGTGTAGGTAAGGAAAGGAAGAAAAAGGAACACTTATACACTATTGGTGGATATGTAGACTGGTCTAGTCCCTATGGAAAACAATATGGAGATTTCACAAAATACAAAAAAAAAAATTGGTCTACCATACTACTTCCAGGTACCAATCCAAAGAATACTAAATGCTTATTTAAAAATATACACACTTCTATTTATTGCAACACTCTACAATAGACAAGTTAGGAAAACAACCCAAGTATCCAAAAACAGATGAGGGAATAAAGAAATGTAGTGTGTACATAGTAGAATATTATACTATAAAAAAAGATTAAAAATCTTGACATCCAAGCAACGTGAATGGAAATGGAGGGAATTACACTAATGAAATAAATTAGAAGATGAAAGACAAATATTAGATGACCTCATTCATATAAAGCACCAAAACAAAGAAGCAAAAGCAACCCTTGAAATCTGATTACAGCATTGAGGCTACAAAGAGGAGAGGGTGAGTAAAGTGGGGATGGTGGGTGAAGGGGGTCTGGGGTATGTGGAAATTGTTGTTGCCTTGGTGATACATGTGGCATAACATACAAGAGGTGTGATCCTATGCCCCAAAACATATACAGTGCTATAACTAAAGTGACCTCAATATAAATAATTTTAAAATGTTAGTGATGGGTCACTATTTGTTCTTTAATTTACAGTGTATGATAAATATGCCATACCAATATAAAATGTTAATAATGGGAAATATAGGTGAAACTTATATAGGAACTCTATATGATCTCTGCAATTTTTCTGAAATATTGACAATTAAAGTTTTTAAAGGAAATTAATAATTTTAAAATACCACTTCCCTTTTTCACAGAAAAAAGTGTCCCAGTGGAGAAAAGTCATCATGTGTCTCCTTATCGCTTATCAGCAGGTTGCTCACCATTTCAAGGCCCTGTTTCCACATTCCGTGTGGTATGATGTTTCAGAGAACAGGCTTTGGGGTCAGAGCATCCTGAGCTGGTATTCTTGCTCTGCATTTTACAGACCCTGCAATCCTCAGCCTTTATTTCATCATCTGAGGATCTTCCTATCCTGTAGAATTGATGTAGAGATTAAATAAAATAGTATGTACAGAAGCATTTCAACAAATAGTATAAAAATGTGAGCAATTAGTTACTGGAGGAAGCCAGCCTTCAGCATGAACCAATCTGATCATTTGTATGAATGGACAACAAGTATCAGACATGGCCAGCGGATGACTCCTTCTCAAAGTCAAGCAGCAAAAAGGTAACATTATTGGAACAAAACCTGCACTTTGTAGCTGGAGCTTGGGAAACTAATCAGCTTCATGTACCAGGCCTCCTCACCTCCCCTTGAAGGATAGACAAGGAGCTGAGAGCTGCTTTTCTGCAATTTAGAGAGAGGAATAGGCTGGCAGCAGGCTCAGACAATATATAAAGAAATCAGCTGACATTTTTATTTATTTCAGCAACTTAATGGAGGGATTGTCATAGGATGTTGAAATCTTCACTTCTTTAAGAATCAGGGCTGCACCTTCCTCGTTAGGATTGTTCATCTATTTTAAAAATAGCTGTGGAGGGAAAAACTTTGAAGCTATTTTCCAGAGCCAATGGAGCATTATTTTCTTTTTTTTTTCTTGAGGTGACACTGGTTTACAAAACTGTATGTGACTTGATGATATATCCTCACATGTATTTCACTGCACCACATCCATCTCCTAAGTATCCACAATCCTCCATTATAGTTCATTGTGTCCGTTCATCACCTTCTCCCCCTTCTCTATTTTGTAGCCTCAATTTTACAATGAGATTTCTAGTTTGTTATGGTTTGGTTTTGTCGGTTCCTTTGTTTTCTTTATAGCTGAAATCATCAGATATTTGTTTATCTCCTTCTAATTTACTTCACCTAACATTATCCCCTTCAATCCCATCCCTATTGTTCTCAATGGCAAGAGTTTGTCCATTTATGGTTGAATAATATTCCATCTTGTATACATAACACATTTTTCTAATCCACTCATCTCTTTGGGAAGCTATTTCCATAATTTTACAATTGTAGACAGTGCTACAATGAATACAAGGACATATATATATATCTATATATATATTTGAATTAGCATTTTTTAATTTCTTTGGGTAGATATCTATGAGAAAATTTACTGGGTCATGTGGTAGATTTTTTTTTAATATTTTAAGAAACTTCCATACTATTTTCTAGAGGAACTAATTTCTCAAGTAAATTCCTAGCAATCATACACAAGGTCCTCTTTTTCCACAATCTCATCTACATCCTCATCCGTCTTTGTTTCTACTCTTTTTGATATAGACTATTTTCACATTATGGTTTCTCATTATGGTTTTGATATCACTTCTCTGATAATAAGTAACGAAGAGCATTTATTCATGTGCCCAGTGGGCATCTGTATGTCTCTGAGGAGAAGAATCTATTTTGCTATTTCATCTTTTTATCAGTCATGTTTTCCTTTTGTAGAACTGTAAGAGCTCCTTGTATATCTTGAAAATGAGTCCTTCGTCAGATTTGATAGGCAAATATTTTCTTCCACTTGATATCTTTTTACTTTGCTGAGTTTTTCTCACTGTGCAGTAGTTTTTCAGTTTGATTTAGCTCCACTCATTTGTATTCACTATTGTTTCTCTTCTTGGAGACAAAGACATCACTAAAGACAATGTTGTGATGTGTTTTGTGTGTTTTCTTCAATGTATTTTATGACTTTGTATTTTAAAACTTTATCTTTGATCCATTTTGAATTCATTTTTGTGAAAGGTATGAGATGATGATTTAGTTTTATTATTTTACACCTGCCTATCTAGTTTCCCCATCACCATTTGCTGAAGAGACTCATCAGGCCACAGATGTATGAGCTCTCAATTTTATTACATTGATCAGTCAGTATATGTGTGTGCACATGCATATATGATCTACTATCATCTTGTTTTAATTACTATGGCTTTGTAGTATAATTAGAAGTCTGAGTGGTTGGTTATCATTATGTTTCCTATTTTTATAAGGATTGTTTCAGCTATTCAGGGTCCTTGGTGGCTCATATGAAATTTAGTAGTTTTATTCTTTTTCTTTGAAAAATTTTATTGGAGATTTGATAGGGATTGTGCTTAATCTGTATATTACTTTGGATAAAATAACTATTTTAATAATAATTCTTCCAATCCAGGAGCAGAGAATCTCTTTTCATTTCTTTGTGTCTTCTCTTTCCATATCATCTTACAGTTTTCATTGTGTAGGTCCTTTATCTCTATTTGCTAAGTTTACTCCTAGGTAATAACTTCTTTTGATTCATTAGTAAAGGGGATCATCGTCCTGATTTCTTTCTCTTCTAGTTCATTGTTTGCATCAAGAAAGGCAACTGACTTTTGTAAATTTAGTTCTATCCTACAAATTTGCATTGGTAATTTCAATTAAATTTTTAAGTGCTTTTAGAGTTTTCTCTGTATCTATTATATCATCTGCAAACAGTGATAACCCTTTCCAATTTTTATTTCATCTATATATTGCCTCACTGCTCTAAATAACTGCTTTAGTAAAGACTCCCAAAATTATTCAAATAGTAATGGTGAAAGTGCACACTCCTTGTCATGTGCCAGAGCTTAGAGGAAAAGCTTTCAGTGTTTTACTACTCAGTATAATGTTAGCTGTGGGTCTGTTACATATGGTATTCATTATGTTAAGATATGCTCCATCTATCTCAGCCCTCCTGTCAAAGATGCAAAGTTCAGGCTGATGCCCACTCTCTGAGTCCTTTGAGGATTACATAATACTTTGTAAAGTTTATCCTCACCCTTTCAACATTGGAACACACTGGTTTTGGCAATCTATGTCTAAGATCACATGAACCTCAGCAATTAATTTCTCTAATAATGAAAATGGCAAGAGCCAGAGAATGACTTTGCATTAAAAACTGTAGTTAAAATCCAGTTCTGCTATTCATTTGGCTACAGGCAGGTTGCTTAACTGAGCTTCCATTTCATTATTTCCCAAAGAGCAATATGTTCTCTATAAAACTCAAAATTAGATGATGAATGCAATACACCTACCACAGTGCTTGGTATGTGTTTACCACTCAATAAAAATGTTTATTCTGGTATGAATTTCAAATGAAGTAAAGCTAGTTCTGAAATTCTTTGAGAATTTTTCTAATAGGGGAAACAAAAAGAAGGTGCAAAAATTGAGCCTAATAATTAGAAATTAGTTGAGGAAATAAAATGAACTCTCAGTGAAATTGTGAATCATTCCAGTTGGTTCACTGAACTTGTTCCAAGTTTAGTCACCATGGTTTTAACAAAAATGAAATGTGATCTGTTTCTGAAAAGAGAGCAACATAAGGATAGTCATATCAGTCCTTTCACCTCCTTCCAACCTCTACCATTCCTCTGCTAAATAAAGCCCACCTATTTTCACAAGGGAGGTCCATGGGGCCAGATAAGATCATATCTGTTCCTGTAACAGATGACACCAGACTATCTAGGCACTTCAAAGCAGTCAGCTCTGTGTCATCTCTCCACCCACTGGCAAGTTCAAAACATGAGTGAAGCCTGAAGAATTCAGGACTGATTGATAACAATTTCAAATCCCTTAGGCTCACTTGTTCCTTTTTTAAAAATTTCATTCTGCTTACCAGCTGCTTCTATTCATAAAATGCCAGGGAAACATTAGCACCATATGTCTTGTGGTTATCAGAGTGTATAATAAAAAATGTATGTAAAGTATTTATAAAATCCTAATAGAAAGCCCAGAAAAGAAATTATCTTGTAGCAAGAAGTGAAGGATAGGTGTGCCCCTAGACACTTCAGGATTTCACATCTTTTCTTTTTTCTTTGCAACACATGTGACCAGATTCATTGATTTTATTTAATCTGCCAAGCACAGAAAGGTATTTTACTGTTGTATTTTGAATAAACCAAATGGTATCATTAGGCAGCAATAAATGCTGTAGAGCATGTAACTTTCTGAGTTGGTGGTCATGTTCTTAAGATAATACCTTAGAGTGGGACTGTTGAGTCAGACAGTATTTCCAGTTTTAGTTTCCTAAAATAAATCCAGGGTGTTTACTCAAAATGTCTGCACCAGTTTATATTCCCACTCACAATAGTATAGAGTCACTTCTTCCCTGCATCCTCTTTAGCACTTATCCTTTGGGAGTGTTTTTCAGAACTACTCTCCGTTTACTAATTTCATCATTTTATGTGAAACTAAGTTTTTCTTTTCTTGGTAATATCTTGGATATTAGCCCCTCATCAGGTTGTGTAATGTGTGAATAGTTTCTCCCTTTTAGTAGGAAGTCTTTTAAGTCATTTATATTTTCTTCTCTTTTAACTGTGTAAAAGCTTCATAATTGGGATAATCCCAATAGTTTATTTTTGTTTTTATTTCCCTTGCAGTAAGAGTTGGGTTTCTGAAAACCTCTCAATTATTGATGTCATAAAACATTTCAATGTTTTCTTCTATATATTTTATTGTCATAGCTCTTAGCTCTAAGTCTTAAGCCCATTAAGAGTTTCTTTATATGCATGGAGTTAAAGTAGTAATCCCATTTCATTTTCTTACATGTAGCATCCAGTTTTCACAGGATCATGTGTTGAAGAAACTCCTTTCCCCATGATATGTTTATAGTTCCTTTACCATAGAGAATTGATATACACATGGATTTATCTGGACTCTCAATTCTATTCCATGGATCCATTCATTTTTTATATACCATATTTCCAATACCATATCTCTTTAATTACTGTTGCTTTATAGTATGAAGGATATATTATCATATGACACCTTAATGTATTTTTTCCTCAGGATTGCTCTTGCTATTTCAAATTGTGTAATGATTATTTTGAGTCATGGAGTCATGAATGTAGATTTCTTGCTTCCAAATTATAGATTGGATATACCTGTTATTTACCACTGCATATGAATTATGATAAACCCCAGTCCTCCTATGAAAAGTCTCCAAAGTCTACTTGTCATTAATAGATCAAGAAACAACCTCCCTTGATGTAAAATAAACAGCTAGCTGTGTGTAAGACCTGAAACAACTGAAAGTAAAACTAGCATTCGACCCAACAATCCCACTACTAGGAATCTACCCAATGGATACAAAAACACTAATCCATAAGGACACCTGTACACACTTATTTATCACAGCACTATTTACAATTGCCAAAAATATGGAAACAGACCAAATGCTCCCAAACTGGTGAATGGCTGAAAAATATGTGGTATATTTACACAATGGAATATTATGCATCAATCAAAGAAGACAACCTTATGTCATTTGCAGCAACATGAATGAAACTAGAAGGAATCATCTTAGTGGAAATAAGCTAGAAAGAAAAAGAAATATGGGATAGTCTGATTTATATGAGAATTTTGGAAAAATAGACAAGAAAAATATAAAACTATCAAATATATAGAAATGAAACAGAGCAAGAGAGGGAGAGGAGAAAGAAAATGGGGGAGGGAAGCACAAAAGACAGATGATTCATGGGTGATAAGGTAATAAGAGAATCTCAGGGTAGGGAATGATGTAATATATATATATATATGTGTGTATTGTGCATATACTGTACATTTATTTATCTATATGTATGTATATATTTTTAGCTTTATTTTTATTTATTATACATAGGTTTAGCTGTGTGCACAGTTAAACATATGTATAATAAATAGAGCTAAAAATAAAATAAACAGCTAATACTGTCAAAGAGTCACTGGAGTAAAAAAGCACTTGATATTCTTCCAACACTCTGTCCATGACTTTGGCAACTTTTGCAGAGTTATAGTTAACCAGTCTCTTGCTTGGTCATTTCCCATATACTGGGAATACATAAGATATTGCATTTTTTATGTAACTCCGGAACCAAGCACAGTGTGTGGTATATGAGCAGGGAGTAAAAAATAGATCAAAACCTGAGTCAAGATCAAGGTTAAGTGGCTATTACAACAGCCAAAGTGATATAGGACAACCCTAGGGAACACAGTAGACACCATAAGAATGACAAAACTGGAGGCCTACTCAATTATATCTCTCTGTGGACATAGCACTCCATCTTTTTCTTGCCTGAAATCTCTACTACAGGCAACGCAATTAAGCTAGAAACAGTCATTCATTCCACCAAAAGTCCACTATCAAACATGGTATTGGTGTTATCTTGCCCATTAACATATTACAGTCCACATTTTGCTCAGAAACACTCTTGAACATAGACCACTCTATTGTAAAGAGTCAGGCTGCAGGGTGCGAGAAAGGACAATGAGAGAGACTGACACAGCCAAAGAAGCCGGGACTAAACAGAAGCATGAACCATTCAGTATTTATTATATCTTGCAAGTCTTATTTATAGGACAAAAAAGAATGGTTTATGACCAGTCAAACAAGAGAGACAAGTGACAAATGCACAATTAAATTAGGTAAAATATTAGTTTCTGTGAGATAATTGGGGGCAGGGAGCTCACTCATAAATTTGTTTGTATCTCTTAAGGAATGTTTCTTAAGGTAAACATTGGAGGAATGGACACACTGCTGCCCACCAGAGGTTAAACTCGTTATTCTATCTTCAGTGTTCTGAAGACAGATAAGATAGTGAGATGAAGTTTTCTTCATCCACAGCATGAGTTCTGACCAGTCTCAGCCTGTAGCTCCTGACATTTTATGCCCACAAGCAGCCCTGAGCCATTAGGTCCCAACCATATCCCATCCAAGCCTATCCCCACACATGACCTCAATGCACAGAAAGACAAGCCAACGCCTCTTCCACCAGGTCCCAGTATCACAATCTCGCCTCTTCTCTTTCCAATTCCCACTGGCTTTGTCAGCCTGTCAGCCTCACTTTTGTGTTTTCTAAATCCAGTTCCAACACATGGAAAGGGGAACTAGATCACCGGCAGCAGAGATCTGGTCTGAGTTAAATGCCGCTCCAGTGCTTCTGAAAGTGTGACATCTCATCTGATGTGTTAACTCCAGCTGCATAGAGTCCCCTGGTAGGATAAGCATGTTTCTGCTTCTCAGCAAATGTATTACCTCTGAATCTCTGACAGTCATGGCCTCAGCTCCAACAGGGAAATACATTGTATAATGCATCTGTGCAAATGGTCTATCTGGAACTTCAAGTGCTTCCTTTGGCAGCTATGCTTCTTATTAGCAGTACCAGGGGTTATAGGTTTGTTTGATTGCTTTTGTATTTTTAAATAATTTGCAGGCATATGCAATTTAAATAACATGCCATCCACTTAAACACTAACTACAGGCCAAAGCAATTGCAAGGTAGCAAGTACGGAGTCCAAGTGATCCTGAATTCTCTCAATCAGAGAATGGCAAGGAGGAAGAGACCAAGGGTGACAGGCACCTGTGGACTCAACTGCCTGAGTAAAATGACATGTATTAACGATTTAATATCCCACACTTGTGAAAAGTTTCCTTTTTCAGGAAGTTTTCCTGAAACCAAAATACTTATGGGAAATTTCAATTCTATGCACCAAATTATAGCTGAGAATTTTTTAAGTTTCAGCTTCTATTTTTATAATAGATTCCTAGAAGCAGGAAAATGCCATTTATTTCCTTTCTAGTTTTAGCCCGTACCCTTTAGCAGACAATGAATCCTTCCTCAAAAATTCTTAACCTAGGCTTTCAAGGTTCCAAGGACAATGGATAACATGAAGTAGTGGGCAAGTCTTGGAAAGTAGACAGTTCTCACGGCTGGTTCCCTCTGTCAAGGGGCACAGGATGCTAAAAATGTACCAGATTCTCTGACCAAATCAATTTTGATATTCAGAAAGTTTTATCTCTACAGATAAAAAAAAAAAAAGGAATTCCATTTTCACACCTGGAGGAAAAGTTTTGCTCTTCAGATTTAGAGACAGCTGAGGGAGACTTGAATTACCAGTGACCGAAAATAAAGTGAATCTCGTGGAAATGACTCAAACTGGCAAGAAATTAATTCTTTTTAGAATTTATAAAACACGAGCACCAAGGAAGGACTCACTTGGGGCATAAGATGACCCTCTTCCTTCAGCCGCACCCCCGCCTTCCACATTCCTTTAATTTTCCGTTATTCCCCCTTCTTCCTTCTCTTCCTTCACTGAAGGAAACTCAAAGACTACACAGCAGGCAAAGGGTACTTTTCTGTGGGGACAATAAAACCTTCAAATAGACACACTGTGTCTATGACTTTCAAAGGGTACTGAGGCAGGAGCAAGAATAAATCCCTGCACTGCAAAATGTGACTTTCAGAAGATCATCCACCCCCTCTTCCTATTATTACCTAAAGTCCTACATCTTCTGCCCACCTACACAAGGGAGTCCTCCCAGTGCAGAGGCCCCCTTGGATATTGAGGCTGACAGATCAGCCTCCCCCAACTACCACTTCTGAGCTGTCCCCCTAGAAGCTTCTTTCCTGCAACCAAGGAAATTCAGTTACAAACCCATGGCTTGCTCTCCTTTCCTGGCATCTGTATGTGTGGTGCTACAGCACAAGCTCAGGCCTGTAGCTAACCACACTTCACCACTTAGTTTCTCTGCCCCAGGAGGTAAGCAGTTGTTTCAGATTAAAAAGCCTCTCTGTATGGAGATGCAGTTGAGTCCACATAGCCCTTTGTATCCAATAGGGCTCTAGCTCAGTTCAAGCTGACAATCACCCCCTTCAAGAGTCCCCACATCAGCTGTCACCAACACTACCCCATTGTGGTCAAGTTCCTCTTGAGGGTGTGGGGTGCGTCACTCTCTGGCTCTGGGATTCTGGCTGCCTCTGGAAGTACAACAGCAGATGCTGGTCTATGACTCCTCTGTTCTGCCAGGGTCTCTACACCCCTGCTCCTGAAGCTCCCCTGCACACCCACTATGTGCACTCCCTCTCCTGGAGAGCCCCAGGTGGTACCAGTCCCCAGTGTGGCTTGAGGCCCCATCAACAACACAGAGGTTCCAGTAGCAACCACCCCTCCCTCCCTCCCTCCCTC
>PVHY01032822.1:0-11611 GCA_004024945.1 Uropsilus gracilis
TATTTATTTATTTATTTATTTATTTATTTATCAGTACTGACCCACCACACTGAGGGATCCACTAATTTATTCTTCTTCGTCTTCTTTGCTTTCTGGTTTTGCCATTTTAAAGACATTTTCCTAGTCTTTTAAAGTCAAGACCCTCCACAAACTTTTCAAGTGAAATCAATGGATCTGATCTATGAATCTGATTCTGTCAGTTCTGGTTCAGTGAATCCTAGGGAGGACCCAGGGAGTTTACATTTATTTAGAGACTTAAGTTTTGCTATTTTTGCCCGTGGAACTGCAGGCTCGGCTCATGTTGCCCGGGATACCACTGACTCCAGAAATCCTCAGCCTCAGCTTCCCAGGTAGCTGGGATACAGGCATGCACCACCACGCCCAGCAGTAGTGGGACTGGGTCTCGCTTTGTTGCCCCGAGCAGTACTCGAACTCTGATCCCTAGCCCCAGCCGCTACATAGGCTGAAGCTTACAGGCACACGCCACTGTGCCCAGCAAGTTTACATTTCTGACAAGCTCCCAAGTGTTGCTGATTTTGCTTCCAGACCACAAAAGCAGGCCTACCTGCTGACAGTTGGAGAGTTTTCCGCATGAGATAGTCATTTTGTACAGTCTTGATTTGCTTTATATGTGAAAAGGATTTACTTTTTTTTTTTTTTTTTTTTTGAGACTGGATCTAGCTATTTTTGCCTGTGGAACCGCAGGCTCACGTTGCCTGGAGCACCACAGACTCAAGCAATCCCCAGCCTCAACTTCCCAGGTAGCTGGGCTTACCGGTGCGCACCACCACGCCCAACTATATTTTTTTGGGACTAGGTCTCGCTACATGCCCCCGGTGGGACTCGAGCTGCAATTCCTGACTCCGGCCGCGGCTTCCTAGGCTGCTGCTTACAGGCATGCGCCACCATACCCAGCCCGGATATGTTGTTTTATGTCAATTTTTTGTCTCTCTGGCAAAGTTGGAAATGACTCACCCAGATTTTCTAATAGTGATAGTATATTAAATTCATAAATGTACTTGAGCAGGTCGATTACCAGCAGTCCATTTTAGTTTTTGCCCCTTAAGACTAAATTAAAAAATATCTTTGACTTATTGTGGGTTGAAAGTGAATTTAATATTCATAGACTTGCTGTTAAGTCACATTCCTTGATTAGTGGCTATATTCTTACTAACCATATTAATTATTTTGTGTAATTTAGGGTACTGCATTTGGAAGCTGAGTTTTTAGATTTGCCCTCTAATTGGATCCATGTGGTAAATGGAGCACAAACAAACTAAAGTTTCAAATGCAAAAGAAGAATTTCAAGCTGGCATGCGGCTTTAATCCCAAGCCTATGACTGGGAATTGCTTGAGTCTGCAGGTTCGAGACCCGCCCGGGGCAACATAGTGAGACCTAGACTCAAAAAATAGCTGGGCATGGTAGTGTGTGCCTGTAATCCCAGCTACTTGGGAGGCTGAGGTTGGGGATCACTAGAGTCCAGGGTACCCCAGGCAACAAGAGTCTGCAGTTCCCAGGACAACATAGCAAGACCTAGCCTCAAAAAAAAAAAAAAGAATTTCAGACCTCTTAAAATTAAAAAAATTGTTTCTCCTTTGTAGTTACTGAGTTTTCATTTTTCCAGTTTCACCTTTAAATTTTGCTCCAATTGTCAACCTCCAGGAGATTGATTCAGCATTGTTGATTATGTCATTTCCTACATACCTGTTGATTTGCTTTGTATAGTGCTTGACTTAGATACACTCATTTTAAATGTATGAATAAAGTGCTGTTACAGGGAATTAAAGCAATAAGGAATTAAACTGATGCCGTTCCTTCTGGTTTAAATGACTTGGGGCTGAATAGGTAGGAATACCTTCAGAATATATTACCTTTGTCTGTATCTTATGGGCCAGATGTTTATTGCTTTAGTAAACCCTGCATTGCAATCTGTTGCTTCTTACTGTGTTAGCAAAGGATGGTTTATGTAAGCTTACGATTGAGAAATAAGGTCATCTTTTTTTCCACTCCTTTTCTTAGCCCTTGGCGAATTGTGGATGACTGTGGTGGGGCCTTTACCATGGGCACCATAGGTGGTGGTATCTTTCAAGCAATCAAAGGCTTTCGCAATTCTCCAGTGGTAAGTAGGTGAATAGTCTATCCTTACTTAAAGCCTTTTTCTTTTTCTTTAAACAACATCACTGGTGACTGGGCATGGTGGCGCATACCTGTAAGCGACAGCCTAGGAGGCCACAGCCGGGCCTCCCAGGGATCGCAGTTTGAGTCCCACCGGGGGCACATAGCGAGACCTAGTTCCAAAAAAATATAGCTGGGTGTGGTGGCGTGCGCCTGTAATCCCAGCTACCTGGGAAGCTGAGACTGGGGATTGCTTGAGTCTGTGGTACTCTGGGCAACATGTGCCTGCGGTTCCACAGGCAAAAAAATAGCTAGACCTAGTCTCAAAAAGACAAAAAATAACAACACAACATCACTGTTGTGTGTCTCCATTGGTGGGTTGGAAATGTATTGTACCTATAATATTTTTGTTTGATTTTTAGGGAGTAAATCACAGACTACGTGGTAGTTTGACAGCTATTAAAACCAGGGCTCCACAGTTGGGAGGTAAGCAGAATCTTCCATTTGTGTTCTAGAATATTTTACATTTTCTCTGCTTGATTTGAAAGGGAAACTCTGGAATTTTTGTCATGTGTGTGTGTTTGTGTGTGCATGCATGTGTGTGTGTGTACATATAAGTATGTATGTATGTAATCATTTTTCTTATATATAAATTACACCAGTTTAGTGCTTTTATTTCAGTTTAAGAGCTTGTCACACATTAAGACTGGATTTTTGATTTATAGTTTATTCAAAAAGTTAATCGAATTGTTAAATCCTTTTGAAAATCTTGTCTCTGTCCATCAAGTGCTTAGTGGTGCTTTGTTTTTGGTGAATCATGATTCACATTGATAACTTCTTATTCCAGTCTGGCCCCAAGGCATTCATTCTTCATTTTTCTCTGAATAACTTCCCCCCTGTCGTGCTTGGGTAGTGGCAGCTCTTGTCAGACTGCCCTAACACATAAAGATACACTGAGTCTCTGCCAGACTGACCTTCTCTGTGGAAGGACTTATGCTGTTTTCACTGGTTGTATTTACTAGATTAACTGATAAAAGTGAGAGTTGGACAGGGATCTGGTGATGACCACCCTCTCAAGGCTCCCTATAATAGGCTACCTTACTCAGACTCACACTCATCAAAAACCATTATTTAGCCTGACAGTTAGTTATTCCTAGTGGTTGGGGAGATTTCAGACTCTTGTGAGGAAGTGGGGGTCTTGGAGGCATTCAGTGAGGTAATTTTGATATATCTAGGCATTATTATCTCTCTTCTAGGATACAGAATTATTGAACTAGAAAGAACTAATTCATTTTTATGTAGTATATGGTATCTACTTAGATGTGTGTGTACTTGTTTATGTCTATGTGTGTGGGTTTTTTGTTTTTGTTTTTTTTTTTGTTTTGTTTTTTAACTTACAAAGTTGTTACTGTGTTTAGGAAGCTTGTATACTACCACTAAAGGATAGATAGACTGGAGGGAGTGTAATTTCCATCCTTCTGATATTCCAAAGTTCCTAATTATGTATCATTCATTGCCTCTGAGCAAGTGTTGGCTTACACCTGTAGTATATCCAGGTGTAATTACTGTTGTATTCCCATTGAGAATTTTCACAGAGTAGGTGCTCAAGAAGGAAATGCAAGATAGAGGTAACATTGGGCTATAGAAGGAGGGAGGAAGCAGATGGCTTGGTTTTGTTTATTGCTATTCAAACAGATACATTTTTGTGAAAGGGAATTTGAATGTTTAAACACAAGTATCCTGACTCTTTTAGGCCTGATATTTCTTTCAGGCTTTGGGCCTTGGGTAATTTTCCAGCTGATTTTATACAATCTAAGCTTTAGTAAAAGGATGAGTATTCAGATTTTTGTTCAGTATTCAAACTTGTGTTTGCATGTATTTGGTGCGTGAGCATTTTAAGGATTTAGTATTGTCATTAACTAATATTTTAAATATCACATAAAATTAAGTTTGTGTTTTTTTTTTTTTTAAATGGTGTAGGTAGCTTTGCAGTTTGGGGGGGTCTGTTTTCCATGATTGACTGCAGTATGGTTCAAGTCAGAGGGAAAGAAGACCCCTGGAACTCCATCACAAGTGGTGCCTTAACAGGAGCCATCCTGGCAGCAAGAAGTAAGCCATCATAAGCACTAGTAGAAGCAAGACTTTTTGGGAAACCTCATGTCTTAATTGTAAAACTAAGCTTATCTTAACTTGGTATAACAGGAATATATATATATATATATATAGTGATTTGGTGGGGGCAAAGTAAGGGACTGTATTTGAAATGCTTGAGAATGAGCAATCAGAGTTCTAACCTCTAAAAGCAGTTCAACTCCTAGTTCTTCAGTTGACTAGCTATGTGATTGAGCAGTTCACTAGACTTTGCCAGTTTCTTCATCAGTATTCTGGAATTAAAAATTGTACCTGCACATAGAACTTGCATAGAGCACCTGCACTCTTTAGAAATAAAAAGTTTAGAACCATTTTCCTTGAGATATTTGGGACAGAGAGCAACCAAGAGTCCTTTGGGCTTAGTGGTTTGGTTTCGGCCAGGATTGACAAAATTTTCCCATAAAGAGACAGATTAGATTTTAAGGCTTCTGGGCTGTGAGATCTTAGTGCAACTGCTCAACTCTGCCACATCCCAAAAGCTACAGACAATATATGAATAAGTGATTGTGGCTGTATGTTCCAATAAAACTATCTTACATTAAACTAATCAGTAATTTTTGTTGTTATGATATACAGATGGACCTGTGGCCATGGTTGGGTCAGCTGCAATGGGTGGCATTCTCCTAGCTTTAATTGAAGGAGCTGGTATCTTATTGACAAGATTTGCCTCTGCACAGTTTCCCAATGGTGAGTCTCTATTCTGCTTAATATCATAGCTTAAACATTCTCAGTGGTTTCCTCATGTTTAGAAAAACTTTAGTTTGTTAAAGGGTGGCTCAAGGGGATCATGATAGTTGTCTCTGGTTTGAAAAGGTGTGGCTGCAGTTACTGTATTTAGCCACAATGCTCAACATGCTTGGGTTAGATAATGTGATGTGGAGCTTTCCTTTTAGTTTTCAGGTTTAATCAGTGCTCATTTGCTTATTAAAAGAAATGGCCAATTTAGAGGTGTTTGAAGAAAGGTCCTTGCATGTGCGTAAAAGACTTATCTTCTAGTAGGGGGAGACAGAATGATGTATTAGCAGATAAATGAGATTATTAATTGTATTGCTTGCTTTGAAAAAAAAGGGGGGGAGTGATAGAAAAGTGACTTGTTTGGGAGACTCGCTCACTTCAGGGTTCACAGGAAAGGTCTCTGAAAAGTTTGTACTGTTTATTGCTGACTTCTATTCTTATGGGTAGGAGGAAAGTTAAATTTTGGGTTAGGTGGTCATTACATGAGTATCATTTTCTAAATGAGAATGTAGTTAAACATAGAAAGGAAGCAGAACGATGTCATGAGAATTATTGAAACAGAAGCTTGACCTGACATTTGGGGAAGGAAATACACAGAACAGTGAGACATGTGGAAAACTACTTTTGGATTTTGGAAAAGATTCAGCATAGAGTGAGGAGTAGATCAGAACTTCCAAGGTGCCTAGTGAGAGGTTCTTTGTCTTTGGCACAGTTCATTATATGCCAATGGGGTGTCTAGAAGACCTCATTGATCCACCTTATGTTTGTTTTTCAGTCATCATTGCCGAGTTAGTACTTGTGAGATATTCACTTTATAATTTTGCTTCGTGTTTGTTCTTACCACTTCAGTGTGGTAAAGAGGTCACATAAAACATAGTGTGGTAAAGAGGTCACATAAAACATCAGAAGTTGATATAACAAAAATATACATTGTCTTAGAGAAATTGTCTTTAGACTTTTTCTTCCAAGGGAATTTGCACAAAAAGTACATTTTCTTTTTCACTATTTTTCTGAAAAGCATATGGAGGGAAATCTTTGAAAAATCAATCATTTTCCAATTACATCAAAAAGTTCTTGAAATAAGGCCAGGCACGGTGGCTCATGCCTGTAAGCTTCAGCCTATGAAGCAACCAGAGCTAGGGATCGTGGTTGGAGTCCCGCCTGGGGCTCCGTAGCGAGACCTAGTTCCAAAAAATAGCTGGGCGTGGTGGTGCACGCCTGTAATCCCAGCTACCTGGGAAGCTGAGGTTGGGGATTGCTTGAGTCTGTGGTACCCCAGGCAACGAGAGCCTGCGGTTCCACAGGCAAAAATAGCAAGACCTAGTCTCAAAAAAAAAAAAAAAAGTAGCCAGCTAGTGTGCACATATATTGTGTCAATAAAACTATGAAACTGCACAACAACAACAAAATATCAAGGTTGATGATTTCTCCTTACAATAATTAATCCATATGACTTCTGATATAGCATGAGAGCTATTCATTCTAGAACACCCAAGAAGCCAGTCTGCCATCTACTAAAATTGGAAGGCACTCTCAATAGGAATGAGGCACATTTACAAATAAATTGAGGTTACAGCCCTGATATTTTGAGCTGATTGGCTTACTCTGTACAGAGACTTGTTTTAATGACATAATATTCAGATGATTAAAAAAACCTTTCCTTTCTTACTTGCAGGTCCTCAGTTTACTGAAGACCCCTCTCAGTTGCCTTCAACCCAGTTACCATCCTCACCTTTTGGAGACTATCGACAATATCAGTAGGACTGCTTTCCCAGGATTTCTAATACAATGAGCTATAGTTCAAGGAAGGATTTCAGAAGATCAATTTAGTCTGATTTTAAAAGCATTTGTGGGACAACCATGGCCAAATAGGCTATGAAGAGACATATAGCACTTTTTTCTATTTAAAGGAATGTGGAAAGGGAGAGGAAGTGTTTAAAAAATAATGCATTTATTTATTCACACTTGGATTGCATTTGTGATCAAAATAAATGTCTAATATCTTTAAAAGGAAATAAAATAAGTGCTTAGAAGATGAAGGACCAAAGGGCAAACAACAGTGAGATTATCATTTCATCATTTCCTTGGGGACTTCTCTGCCTGGTTTTGTGTGCTCTGTTAGTCAAAGAATTAAAAAAAAAAAACAACAACCCTGGAATTTGCTTTCTTTTCAGATAAGTTGTAGAGTTCAGCTTTTCATCCTCAAATGCTTCATATAATGCAAATTACATTGGAAATTGCATGTTTTATTGTTAGACCCTCATCTCATTGGAGGTAAAGTCTGTATGAGAAGAAGTGTGCCGAATCCGCATGTCTATGGATTGAAGACTGTGATAGAGACCTTACCTTTACTATGAAAGTAAAATGTGCTGTCTTGGTTTTGAGGACAGATAGAAAACTCTTACCTTTGAGACACTGTGTTGATCTTTGATTCCCGATCATCTGAAATCTCAACAGAAACATCTGGCTTCTAGTGCACCGAGTTCTATATGAAAAGAATTCATGGAGGGATAGCACAGGATAATTTGTGTGGTTGGAAATAAAGTATGTGCTGTTTCTAATATGTTCCAACTTCCCTGAAGCTGATCTTCATAAAAGGTGTATCTGGGGTCCGCTTGGCCCTGGAAAATGGGTTGATGTTTCAGAAGAGGCCATTGGTTGTAGTATGTGACCTTACAGGCGGCATGATGTTATCCATTCCCCACATGCTTACATTTGCGTAAAGTGGAGGAAAAAATCCATGTTAATGAAATGAGCACAGATTTTTTGACTTAATGCTATGTACATAACCATTTAATTACTAACTGTGGTTTGATTCTTTTTTGGGTATAAAATATACTTGAAACAGCTGGGCGTGGTGGCGCATGCCTGTAATCCCAGCTACCTGGGAAGCTGAGGCTGGGGATGGCTTGAGTCCGTGGTACCCCGGGCAACGAGAGCCTGCGGTTCCACAGGCAAAAATAGCGAGACCTAGTCTCAAAAAAAAAAAAAAAAGAATCAGCAAAAAAAAAAAATAATAAAATATACTTGAAATACTGAGTCAGTGTACATTTCAGTAGTGTTAAAAGTAATGTTACCATCACCCAAAACTTAACATCACTAACATAATGCTCTGAACCCATGTGATCCTAATATCCCCTCAAATCCTAGTAACTACAAATCTACTTTCTCTGCTGCCTATTTGTGGTGCCTCTTGTACGTAGCATCCTGTGTCTTCATTTAGCATAATGTTTTCTGGTCCATGTTAAATGCCAACATATTCCTTGAATGACTGAATAATACCCCATTGTGTGTATACCACTTTATTCATCTGTTGAGGGACACTTGGATTGTTCCCACTGTTGTAGATAATGCTGCTATAAACATGAGTTTACAGGTAACTATTTTTTTGTTGTGAGATTAGGTCTCGCTATTTTTGCCTGTGGAACCACAGGCTCTCGTTGCCCGGGGTACCTCAGCCTCAGCTTCCCAAGTAGCTGGGATTATAGGTGCACGCCACCACGCTGCCCAGCTGTTTTTTTGGAACTGGGTCTCGCTACAGGCCCCAGGCAGGACTCGAACTGCTATCCCTAGCCCCGGCCGCTTCATAGACTAAAGCTTACAGGCACGAGCCACTGTGCCCGGCCTACAGGTAGCTATTTGAGTAAATTTGCTGGAGCATATGGTAGTATTGTGTTTGATTTTCTGAGAACTACCAGCCTTTTCCACAACTGTGCCATTTTCTTTTCGTCCCAGCAATGACACAGTTCCAATTTCTAGTTATAACTATGAAATCAGATTTCATTATGGTTTTGATTTGCATTTCTATAATGATTGTGCTTTTTGGGTTTTATATATCTGAAGATTTTAAGTCAGATTAGCTTGCAAGGAGAGGCATATTTGCAAATTCTCACTGAAGGTTATATATATATATATATATATATATATAGCTGGCATGTTTGGTCATTTTACTGGTTAAACCTTGTGTCTTGAGCTCAGCATATCTGAAGCAATTCTTGGTTACAGATGAATATTTTGGAATGAGGGGTGAGTTGGGAGGGAAGAAGCTTGACAAAGGTCAACAGTTTTGTTTTTTTTCTTTTTGACTTAAAAATTTATTCCAGGGGACAGGAGGTGAAAAACCCTATAAAAACGTTGCCAGTTATCTTTCCCAGGCTTCCTGCCTCTCCTAGTTGATTTCTTCATTTCTCATCAGGACATCCTGTGCTCTTGCAGATAGTTTTCCAGCCTTACTGCTAGAACTTGGCTTGAAGGCTATGGTTCACACTCACCCTGATATGTCCAATCTAGGGGGGAAACAAACTATTCCTCTAATTTTACATTGAACCCCAAGCATCATCTGAAGCGTATGGCTGAGGTGTTTTATAATCATCTAGGGGTTTTCAGTTGGCCTGGTTCCTCTGCCTACCCCTTTCTGTTGTTTTATTTTGCTACCTTATTCCTGGAAGACCCAATTCTGGTGCCTCTCTGCAGCCCTCAGTGGTTGGGGATGGAGGCAGGTCTGATTACCTGACCTGTCACACTCTATAAATTAGGAAGACATCTGGAGGGGCTGGTTTTGTTTTGTTTTTTAGAGACTAGGTCTTGCTATGTTGCCTAGGGTAGTCCTGGAACCCAGGGACCAAGTGATCCCTAGCCTCAACCTCCCAGGTGTTTGGAATTACAAGCGTGTACCACCACGCCCGGCTGTTTTTTTGAGACTAGGTCTCGCTATGTTGCCCAGGATAGGCTCGAACCTGTAGACTCAAGTGATCCCTGACCTCAGTCTCCCAATGCTGGGATAACAGGTACGTGTCACCATGCTTGGCTGAGAGGAACTGGTTGTCTGTCTTCTGCCCCACTGCACTTTTTCAACATTTTTCAATAAAAAATTTCAAACTGTAGGGTAGAATTTTACACTAACTACCCATACACCCACCACCTATTAATTTCTTGCACTACTTGCTTTATTATATATCTATCTCTTCCTCATTTCTGAATAAAGTTGAAATTTGTGAATGTATTGATAAACTTTGTAAGATATGTGATTTTTTTTAAGTCTAAAAGAACAGATATATCTAACATTGTCTTAAATACTGATTTTAAATGTCTAATATTCAGAAACTAAAAGAGCCCAGAATAAGAGCTAAAATAACCAAATTGTTTTAATCATCAAAATAATTGGAGAAGCAATCAGATGGGAAGGAGGCTTTCCCTAGGTCTTTTCTAAAATAATGGAGTTAGTTTTCTGTTTCAAGACTAAAATACCCATTAGAGAGATCCCATCTGCTTCTCCATTTTTCCCTTGGTATCTGGCTTTGTGTGAAACTGGCAGGTAACTGAATTTTGGAGAGTTTGGAAGTGGCAGCTGCATCTGCTATAAAAGTGCATCTGCTTTCAAGACGTTCATGAAAGCATGGTCATAGCTCCACCCTGTGGTGCGTTTGACTGTTCCTAAATGGTATTCAATCCTGCCAACACCCTGTCGGGTCAGCAAGATACCTGCAGTCCGTTTTGGTATATAACCACTAGAATTCAGCCCCATCTGTTCAAATGTATATTGTCTGTGACTGCTTTCTCAGTATGGAGACAGAATCACAACCACACAGAAACAGGATTGTATCCACTGAAACAAGTTTTTTGAGAAGAATCACATTTTATAATAGAACTTGATAAATATTGAGTGAGTGAATGAATAAATTGTAGGCAGATGTGTATGCCCAATTTAAGAGTCTGGAGCCTTTAAAAACAGCTGGATGTGGTGGCGTGGCCTGTAATCCAAGTACTGGGAGGCAAGAGGCCAGGGATCACTTGAGTTTGCAGGTTCGAGACTACCCTGGACAACATAACAAGACCTGGCCTTGAAAAAGCAGCTGGGCACAGTGGCAGGCACCTGTAGTCCCAGCTATCTGGGAGGCTGAGGCTGGGGACTGCTTGAGTCCATGGGATTGGGACTACCCCAGGCAACACAGCTAGATCTAGTTTCAAAAATAAAATAAAATTATCCATGTAGCATCCATATTGTATAAGAAATAAGCCAAGCATGGTGGCGCATGGCTGTAAGCGGCAGCCTAGGAAGCCATGGCCAGGGCCAGGGATCACAGTTCAAGTCCTGCCGGGGGGCACATAGCAAGACCTAGTCCCAAAAAAATAGCTGGGAGTCGTGGCGCATACCTGTAATCCCAGCTACTTGGGAAGCTGAGGCTTCCCAGCTTGAGGGGTTGCTTGAGTCCATGGTACCCCTGACAACGTGAGCCTGCAGTTGCACAGACAAAAATAGCAAGACCCAGTCTCAAAAAAAAAAAAAAAAAAACTGTCCTCATACAGTTGAAACCTCATTTCATTACAGTAACTATTTTTTTGAATTTGTTGCTTAGTCCCATCTGCTACTTTATATTTTTAATTCATTGTTTTTTTTTGTTTTTTGTTTTTTTTTTGAGACTAGGTGTTGCTATTTTTGCCTGTGGAACCGCAGGCTCTCGTTGCCCGGGGTACCACAGACTCAAGCCATCCCCAGCCTCAGCTTCCCAGGTAGCTGGGATTACAGGCGTGTGCCACCACGCCCAGCTGTTTTTTTGGAACCAGGTCTCACTACGGGCCCCAGGCGGGACTCGAACCGCGATCCCTGGC
>PVHY01032823.1:0-11328 GCA_004024945.1 Uropsilus gracilis
GATTTCATCTATGATCATCAAAGTACAGAGAAGTCACAGAAAGATATGTACTGACCATATGTAGTCTAATTGAATTCAGGAGGTTTCTCCCTGAAAACACTTCCAGTTGGCCTGAAAGACCTAAATCAGTAGGAATATGAATGAAAAAAGGGTGAATAACAAGTGGGAGAAATCATGGCTTAAGATCTGTGGGTGAAATGAATTTATCCTTTTCTACCCATGAAGTGTAAAACAGAGAGTGATTTCATCTGTAAACATCAATGTACAGGGAAGTTCCATAAATATATATACTGCACCCTTTGTTATGTGATTGAATTCAGGAGGTTTGTTGCTGAAAGCACTGCCTGTTGGCTTGAAAGGCCTACATCAGCAGGAATTTGAATGAAAAAAGAGTTCATAACCTTGGGAGAAATCCTGATATAAGCTCTGTGGGTGATATGGACTTATATCCTTTTCTGCACCATGGAGTGTAAAACATAGAGAGATATTGTCTATGATCATCAAAGTAAAGATAGGTTACAGGAAGATATATACTGCAGCATTTAGAGTCTGACAGAATTCAGTAGGTCTCTCCATGTAAACACTGCAGGGTGGCCTGAAAATCCTAAATCAGCAGGAATTTGAATGAAAAAACTGTTCATAAGAACTTGGAGATATCATGACTTAAGATCTGTGGTGATATGGGCTTATATCCTTTTCTACCACATGAAATGAAAAAATGGGGAGAGATTTCATTTATGATCAGCAAAGTACAGAGAACTCACAGAAATATATATACTACAACATTTGGAGTCTGATTGAATTCAGGAGGTTTCTCGCTGAAAGCACTTACAATTGGCCTGAAAGGCCTAAATCCGCAGAATTTTAATAAAAAAAGTGTCAATAACAACTGGGAGAAATCAAGATTTGAGATCTGTGGTTGATAATGATTTTTATCCTTTTACCCCATGAGGTGTAAAACACAGATTTCATCTATGATCATCAAAGTGCAGAGAAGTCACAGAAAGATATATACTGCAAACATTGGTGTGTGACTGAATTCATGAGGTTTCTCACTGAAAACACTGCCTGTTTGCCTGAAAGGCCTAAATCAGTGGAATTTGAATGAAGAAAGTGTTAGTAACTAGTGGGAGAAATCATGACTTAAGAACTGTGGGTGATATGGAGTTATATCCTTTTCTACCCCATGAAGTGTAAAACACTTTGATGATCTATGATCATCAAAGTACAGAGAAGTCACAGAAAGATATATACTGCACCTTTTTGTAGTCTGATTGAATTAAGGAGTTCTCTCAATGAAAACACTGCTTGTTGGCCTAAAAGGCCTAACTTAGCAGGAATTTAAATTAAAAAACGGTTAATAACAACTGGGAGAAATCATTACTTAATATCTGTGGATGATATGAAATATATCTTTTTTACCCCATAAAGTGAAAAACATAGAGAGATTTCATCAATGATCATCAAATACAGAGAGTTCACAGAAAGATGTATACTGCACCCGTTGGAGTCTGATGGAATTCAGGAGTATTCTTGCTGAAAACACTACCTGTTGGCCTGAGGCCTAAATCAACAGGAATTTGAATGAAAAAAGGGTTAATAACAGTGGGAGAAATCATGACTTAAGATCTGTGGGGGATATGGACTATATCTTTTTTTACCCCATGAAGTGTAAAACATAGATTTTGGGTGATAGGGACTTATATCATTTTCTACTCCATGAAGTTTAAAACATAGAGGGATTTCATCTATGATAATCAAAGAAAAGAGAAGTCTTGAAAGATGTATACTGGACCCTTTGGAGTCTGATTAAATTCAGGAGTTTTCTCACTGAAAAAACTGTCTGTTGGCTTGTAAGGCCTAAATCAGCTGGAATTTGAATGAAAAAAGTGTTAATAAATAGAGGAGAAATAATGCTTAAGATCTGTGGGTGATATGGACTATATCCTTTTTTACCCCATGAAGTGTAAAACAGAGAGATTTCATGTATGCTCATCAAAGTACAGAGAAGTCACAGAAAGATATATACTGCAACGTTTGGACTCTGATTGAATTCAGGAGGTTTCTCGCTGACAACACTGCCTGTTTTCCTGAACGGCCTTAATCAGAAGAAATTTCAACGAAAAAAGAGTTAATAACAAGTGGTACAAATCATGACTATTATCTGTGATGATATGGACTTATATCCTTTTCTACACCCTGAAGTGTAAAAAATAGAGAGCTTTCATCTATGATCATCAAAGTAAAGAGAAGTCACAGAAGATATATACTGCACCATTTGGAGTCCAATTGAATTCAGAATGTTTCTCCCTGAAAAAAATTCCAGTTGGCCTGATGAGCCTAAATCAACAGGATTTTGAATGAAAAAATTGATAATAGCAAGGGTGAGAAATCATGGTTTAAGATCTGTGGGTGATATGTACTTATATCCTTTTCTACTCCATGAAGTGTAAAACAAAGAGAGATTTAATCTATAAACATCAACGTGCAGGGAATTTCCATAAAGATATATATTGCCCCTTTGGAGTGTGATTGAATTCAGAAGGTTGCTCACTGAAAACACAGCCTTTTGGCATGAAAGGCCTAATTCAGGAGGAATTTGAATGAAAAAAGAGTTAATGACATAGGAGAAATCATGAGTTAAGAACTGTGGGTGATATGGACTTTTATCCTTTTCTACCCCATGGAGTGTAAAACATAGAGATATCATCTATGATCATCAAAGTAAAGAGAAATCACAGGAAGATATATACTGCACAATTTGGAGTCTGACTGAATTCAGAAGATTTCCCCTTAAAAACAGGGAGAGTGACCTTAAAAGCCTAAAATAGCAGGAATTTGAATGAAAAATGGTTAATAACATGTGGAAGAAATCATAACTTAAGTTCTGTGGGTGATGTGGACTTATATCATTTTCTACTCCATGAAGTGTAAAACATAGAGAGATTTCATCTATGATCATGAAAGTATAGAGAAATCACATAAAGATATATACTGCACCTTTTGGATTCTGATTGAATTCAGGAGGTTTCTCACTGTAAACCCTGCCTGTTGGATTGAATGCTGTAAATCAGCAGGAATTTGAATGAAAAAATGGTTAATAACAAGTGGGAGAAATCATGACTTAAGTTCTGTGGGTGATATGGATATATCCTTTTCTACCTCATATAGTGTAATACATAGAGAGATTTCATCTATGATCACAAAAGTAAAGAGAAGTCATAGAAAGATACATGCTGCAGCCTTTGGATAATAATTGAATTCAAATCGATTCTCCATGAAAACAATTCCAGTTGGCCTGAAAAGCCTAAACCAGCAGGAATTTGAATGTGAAAAAGGTTAATAACAAATACAAGAAATCATGACTTAAGATCTGTGGGTGATATGGACTTATATCATTTTCTACCCCATGAATGTAAAACAGAGAGAGATTTTTATCTATAAACATCAATGTACAGGGATTCCATAAAGATATATACTGCACCCTTTGGAGTGTGATTAAATTCAGGAGGTTCCTCCCTGAAAGCACTGCCTGTTGCTCTAAAAGGCATATCAGCAGGAATTTGAATGAAAAAAGGGTTAATAACAAGTGTGAGAATTCATGACTTAAGAACTGTGGGTGATATGGACTTAAATCGTTTTCTATCCCCATGAAGTGTAAAACATAGATTTCATCTATGATCATCAAAGTACAGAGAAGTCACAGAAAGATATATACTGCACACATTGTAGTCTGATTGAATTCAGGATGTTTCTCACTGAAGACAGTACCTGTTGGCCTGAAAGGCCTAATCAGCAGGAATGTGAATATAAAAAGCGATAATAACAAGTGGAAAAATCATTACCTAAGATCGTTTTGTGATATGGACTTATATAATTTTCTACTCCATGAAGTTTAAAACATAGAGAGATTTCATTATGATCCTCAAAGTACAGAAAAATCATGAAAGATATATATTGCACCCTTTAGAGTCTAATTGAATTCAGGAGGTATTTTCACTGAAAATACTGCCTATTGGCCTAAAAGGCCTAAATCAGCAGGAATTTGAATGAAAAAAGGGTTAAAAACAAGTGGGAGAAATCATGACTTAACATCTGTGGGTGATATAGGCTTATATCTTTTTCTACCCATGAAGTGTAAAACATAGATTTCATCTATGATCATCAAAGTACAGAGAAATCACACAAATATATGTACTGCACCCTTGGGAGTCAATTTGAATTTAGGATGTTTCTCAATGAAGACTGCTGTTGACCTGAAAGGCCTAAATCAGCAGGAATGTGAATGAAAAAAAGGTTAATAACAAGTGGGGAAATCAAGACTTAAGATCTATGGGTGATATGGAATATATCATTTTCAACCCCATGAAGTGTAAACCATAGAGAGATTTCATCTATGATCATCAAAGTACAGAGAATTCACAGGAAGATATATCCTGCACCCTTTGGAGTGTGATTGATTTCAGGAGGTTTCTCCCTGAAAAAACTTCCTGTTGGCCTGAAGGTAAAAAATCAACAGGAATTTGAATGACAAAAGGTTTGGTAACAAGTGGGAGAAATCATGACTTAACATCTGTGGGTGATATGGACTTATATCCTTTTCTACCCCATGAAGTGTAAAACAGAGAGAGATTTCATCTATGATCATCAAATTATAGAGAAGTCACAGAAAGATATACACTGCACCCTTTGGAATCTGATTGAATTCAGGAGGTTTCCTGCTGAGAACACTGACTTTTGGCCTGAAAGGTATAAATAAGCAGGAATTTGAATAAAAAAGGGTTAATAACAAGTAGGACAAATCATGATTAAGATCTGTGGGTGATAAGGACTTATAAGGATATATCCTTAAAAGGATATATCCTTTTCTACCCCATGAAGTATAAAAGATAGCAAGATTTCATCTATGATCATCAAAGTACAGAGAATTCACAGAAAGATATATACTGCATCATTTGGTGTCTGATTGAATTCAGGAGGTTTCTCGCTGAAAAAAAAATGCCTGTTGTTCTGAAAGGCCTAAATCAGCATTAATTTGAATGAAAAAAGCGTTAATACAAGTGGACAAATCATGAATAAGATCTGTGGGTGACATGGACTTATAACCTTTTCTACCCCATGAAGTTTAAACATAGAAAAATTTCATCAATGTTAGTAAAAATAAAGAGAAGTCACAGAAAGACATATAATGCAATCTTAGGAGTCTGATTGAATTCAGGTGTATTCTGACTAAATATACTTCCTTATAGCCTGAAGGCCTAAATCAGCAGGAATTTGAATGAAAAAGGGTTAATAACAATTGGGAGAAATCATGACTTAATATCTGTGGGTGATATGGACTTATATCCTTTTCTAACACAGGTAGTGTAATACATAGAGAGATTTCATCTATGATCAACAAAGTATAGAGAAGCCACAAAAAGATATATAATGCAATCTTAGGAGTCTGATTGATATCAGGAGTATTCTCCTTGAAACACTGCTTTATGTCCTGAAAGGCCCAAGTAAGAAGAATTTGAATTAAAGAATGGTTAATAACAAGAGGGAGAAATCATGACTTAAGATCTGTGGCTGATATGGACTTATATCCTTTTCTGCTCCAGAAGTGTAAAACATAGATATAATCTATGATCGTCAAAATACAGAGAAGTCACAGAGAGATATATACTGCACCCTTTGAAGTCTGATTGAATTCAGGAGGTTTCTCAATGAAAACGCTGCCTGTTGGACTGAAAGGCCTAAATAGCAGGAATTTGAAAAAAAAAAGGGTTAATAATAAATGGGAGAAATCATGACTTAAAATTTGTGGGTGATACGGTCTTAAATCCTTTCTAACCCAGGAAGTGTAAAATATAGATTTCATCTATTACCATCATTTTTCAGAAAATTCACAGAAAGATATATAATGCGCACTTTGGATACTTATTGAATTCAGTAGGATTCTCCATGAAAACACTTCCAGTTGGCCTGAAAATCCTAAATCAGCAGGAATTTGAATGAAAAAAGGGTTCATAACAAGTGGCAGAAATCATGACTTAAGATCGGTGGGTGCTATGGACTTATGTCCTTTTCTAATCCATGAAGTGTAAAACATAGAGAGATTTCATGTACAAACATAAACGTACAGAGATGTTTCATAAAGATATATACTGCATCCATTGGAGTGTGATGAATTCAGAAGGTTTCTCCCTGAAAACACTGCTTTTTGCCTAAAAGGCTTAAATCAGAAGGAATTTGAATGAAAAAAGGGTTAATAACAAGTGGGACAAATCACGACTTAAGATCTGTGGGTGATATGGACTTATATGCTTTTCTAACCCATGAAGTGTAAAACATAGATTTCATCTATGATCATCAAGGTAAAGAGAATTCAAGTAAAGATATATACTGCACCCTTTAGAGTCTAATAGAATTCAGGAGGTTTCTCCCTAAAAACATTTCTAGTTGGCCTGAAAAGCCTCAATCAGCAGGAATTTGAATGAAAAAAGGGTTAATAACAAGCGGTAGAATTCATGACTTAAGAACTGTGGGTTATATGGACTTATATTATTTTCTACCAAAGGAAGTTTAAAATATAGATTTCATCTATGATCATCAAAGTACAGAGAATTCACAGAAAGACTGTACTGCACCCTTTGCATTCTTATTGAATTCAGGAGGTTTCTCACTGAAGACATTATCCTTGGCATGTAAGGCCTAAATCAGCATGAATTTGAAGGAAAAAAAAGATTAAAAACAGGGGCGAGAAGTCATGATTTAAGATCTGTGGGTCATATGGACTTATATCCTTTTCTACTTCATGAAGTGTAAACCGTAGAGAGATTTCATCTATGGTCATCAAAGTAAAGAGAAGTGACAGAAAGATATATAATCCAATATTAGGAGTCTGATTGAATTCAGGAGTTTTCTCCCTGAAAACACTGCCTTGTGGCATGAAAGGCCTAAATCAGCAGGAATTCAAATGAAAAAAGGGTTAATAAAAAGTCGAGAAATCATGACTTAAGAACTGTGGGTAATATGGACTTATACCCTTTTCTAATCCATGAAATGTAAAACATATATAGATTTCATCTACAAACATCAACGTACAGGGATGTTCCATAAAGATATAAAACGCACCCTGTGGAGTGTGATTGAATTCAGAAGGTTTCTTGTGGAAAACACAGGCTGTTGGCCTGAAAGGCTTAAGTCAGCAGGAATTTCAATGAAAAAAGTGTTAATAACAGTGGGAGAAATGATGACTTAAGATCTATGGGTGATATATACATATATTCTTTTCTATCCTATGAAGTGTAAAACATAGAGAGATTTCATCTATGATCATCAAAATACAGACAAGTCACAGAAAGATATATACTGCAACCCTTTGGAGTCTGATTGAATTCAGGAGGTTTCTCGCTTTAAACACTGCCTTACAGCATGAAAGTTCTTAATCAGCAGGAATTTGAATGAAAAAAGAGTTAATAAGAAGTGGGAGTAATCATGACTAAAGATCTGTGGGTGATATGGACTTACATCATTTTCTACTACATAACGTGTAAAACATAGAGAGATTTCATCTATAAACATCAATGTACAGGGAGGTTCCATAAAGATATATACTGTACCCTTTGGAATGTAATTGAATTCACAAGGTTTCTCGCTAAAAATACTGCCTCTTAATCTGAAAGGCCTAAATCAGCAGGAATTTGAATGAATAAAGGGTTAATAACAAGTGGCAGAAATCATGACTTAAGATCTGTGGGTGATATGGACTTATATCCTTTTCGAACCCATGAAGTGTAAAAAAAGATTTCATCTATGATCATCAAAGTATAGAGAAATCACAGAAAGATATGTACTACACCATTTGGAGCTGATTGAATTGAGGAGGTTTCTCACAGAAGACACTGCTGTTGACCTGAAAGGCCTAAATCAGCAGGAATTTGAAAGAAAAAAGGGTTATTAACAAGTGGGACAAATCATGACTTAAGATCTGTGCGTGATATGGACTTATATCCTTTTCTAATCCATGAAGTGTAATACATAGACATATTTCATCTATGATCATCAAAGTATAGAGAAGTCACAGAAAGATATATAATGCAATCTTAGGAGTCTGATTGAATTCAGGAGTTTTCACCCTGAAAACGCTGCCTTATGTCATGAAAGGCCTAAATCAGCAGGAATTTGAATGAAAAAAGGGTTAATAACAAGTGGGAGAAATCATGACTTAAGATCTGTGGGTGACATGAACTTATATCCTTTTCCACACCATGAAGTGAAAAACAGAGAGAGATTTCATCTATACACATCAACGTACAGGGAAGTTCCATAAAGATATATACTGCACCCTTTGGATTCTGATTTATTTCAGGAGGTTTCTCACTTTAAATATCGCCTGTAGGCCTCAAGGCCTAAATCAGCAGGAATGTGAATGAAAAAAAGGGCTAATAACAAGTGGTAGAAATCATGACTTAAGAACTGAGGGTGCTATATACTTATATATTTTTCACCCATTGAACTGTAAAACATAGAGAGATTTCATCTGTGATCATCAAAGTACAGACAATTTACAGAAAGATATATAATGCAATCTTAGGAGTCTCATTGAATTCAGGAGTTTTCTCGCTGAAAGCACTGTCTGTTGACTGAAAGGCCTAAATCAGGAATAATTTGAATGGAAAAGGGTTAATATCAAGTTCAGGAATGCATGACTTAAGATCTGTGGGTGATATGGACTTATATCCTTTTCTACTCAATAAGTGTAAAACATAGAGAGATTTCATCTATGATCATCAAAGTAAAGAGAAGTCACAGAAAGATATATAATGCACCCTTTGGACACTGATTGAATTCAGGATGTTTCTCGCTGAAAACACTGCCTGTTGGCCTGAAGTCCTTATTCAGCAGGAATTTGAATGAAAAACGGGTTAATAACAAGTGGGAGAAGTCATGACTTAAGATCTGTGGGTGATATGGACTTATATCCTTTACCACTCCATGAAGTGTAAAACAGAGAGATTTCATCTATAAACATCAATGCAAGTGAAGATCCATAAAGATACATACTGCACCCTTTCGAGTATGATTGAATTCAGAAGGTTTCTCGCTGAAAAAACAGTCTGTTGACTTGAAAGGCCTAAATCAGCAGGAATTTGAATGAAAAAAGGGTTAATAACAAGTGGGATAAATTATGACTTAAGATCTGTGGGTGATATGGACTTACATATTTTCTACCCCATGAAGTGAAAAACAGACAGAGATTTCATCTATGATCATCAAAGTACAGAGAAGTCACAGAAATATATATAATACACCCTTTGGAATCTGATTGAATTCAGGAGTTTTCTCGCTGAAAACAATGCCTGTTGGCCTGAAAGACCTAAATCAGCAGGGATTTGAATGAAAAAATGGTTAATACAAGTGGGACAAATCATGACTTAAGATCTGTGGGTGATATGGACTTATTTCCTTTTCTACTCCACTAAGTGTAAAACAGAGAGATTTCATCTATGATCATCAAAGTGTAGAGACGTCACAGAAAGATATATACTGCACCTTTTGGAGACTAATTGAATTGAGAATGTTTCTACCTGAAAACACTTCTTGTTGGCCTGAAAATCCTAAATCAGTAGGAATTAGAATGAAAAAGGGTCAATAACAAATTTGAGAAATCATGACTTAAGATCTGTGGGTGATATGGATACATCATTTACTAACCCATGAAGTGTAAAACATAGAGAGATTTCATCTAGAAACATCAATGTAAGATATATACTGCACCCTTTGGAGTGTGATTGAATTCAGGAGGTTTCTCGTGGAAAGCACTGCCTGTTGCTCTGAAAGGTCTAAATCTGCTGGAATTTGAATGAAAAAAAGGGTTAATAACAAGTGAGATAATTCATTACTTAAAAACTGTGGGTGATATGGACTTATATCCTTTTCTACCCTTGAAATGTAAAACATAGATTTCATCTATGATCATCAAAGTACAGAGAAGTCACAGAATATATATATTGCACACATTGTAGTCTGATTGAATTCAGGAGATTTCTCACTGAAGACGGTGCATGTTGGCCTGAAATACCTAAATCAGCAGGAATTTGAATGAATAAGGGTTAATACCAAGTTTGACAAATCATAACCTAAAATCTTTGGGTGATATGGACTTATATCGTATTCTACTCCATGAAGTTTAAAACATAGAGATTTCATGTATGATCCGCAAAATACAGAGAAATCATGAAAGATATATACTGGACCCTTTAGAGTCTGATTGAATTCAGGAGGTTACTCATTGAAGACACTGCCTGTTGGCTGAAAGGCATAATCAACAGGAATTTGAATGAAAAAAGGGTTAATAACAGTTGGAGAAGTCATAACTTAAGGTCTGTGGATCATATGGAATATATCTTTTTGTACCCGATAAAGAGTAAAACATAGAGAAATTTCATTTATGATCATCAAATACAGAGAAGTCACAAAAAGATATATACTGCACCCTTTGGAGTCTGATTGAGTCCAGGAGGTTTCTCCCTGAAAACACTAGCTGTTGGCCTAAAAGACCTAAATCAGCAGGAATTTGAATGAAAAAAGACTTAATAACAATTGGGAGATATGGGAGCCCTTCAGGCTCGGGGCAGACCCAGAAGTCGGTACTGGGTAAGCCAACTTTTCACCCCCAGCCCAGCGCGGTTGGAGTTAGGGCCTGGGCGGACTACTTCTGGTTGTCCCCAAGCCCAAAAGCGCTGGCGCCACATAGCAGTGCTGGCACAAATTAAAGAAACAAAGACAAGCACTAACCAAGTGCTTGAAGAAACCCCAACTAAAAAGAGTGCTCGACCAAGCCTAATTGCTTGGAAACATCAAGAACTGTTTAAGGTTCATCAAGCTGAAAAAATAAAGGGGTGTGAACGATAATAAAGAAGACAGACAACACAATAGAAACCATACCTAATCACACATTCACTCCCTGAAAAGGAACTGATCTCCCTCAAAAAGCAACGGAAACAAGATATAACCACCACTGCAGTAAAAGATCAAAGACAGAACTATCCACAGTTAAAACAGCTTTCAACATGCCTAACACCAGAGTAGTGGTCACTCAATATGTAGAACAAGTCTGAAAGGAAAACACAGGAAGGAGGAAGAATACAAATAACCAAGTAAGCCCTAGGAAAAAGGATTCACCCCCAAAGGACACACAATCTGTAGAAACCAACATGGATGACATGGAAGAAATGCTTCACATGTCAGACAAAGAATTCAGAATCAACATGATAAAAGCACTCAAAGAGGCCAAAGAGGAGGGCAAAAGAAGAGAAAGCAAGAAGGTAGAAGCTCTCA
>PVHY01032824.1:0-11603 GCA_004024945.1 Uropsilus gracilis
TTTTTTTTTTTCTGGCTTGTTTCTGCTAATATGATTTTTTCTAGGTACATCCATGTTATCATAAATTCATCAAATTTGTCATGTTTACTTGATTTGTAATATCCCATTGTGTAAATACACCACATCTTTTTCATCCATTCATCTGTCTTGGGACATTTGGATTGTTTCCATGCCCTTGCATTTATAAATGCTGCTGCAATAAACATCTAAGCACAGGTGTCCCTTTGTATAAACATTTGAGTTCTCCTTTGCATAGATTCTCAGAAGAGTGATTGCTGGGTCAAATGGTAGTCCAATTTTTATTAGTTTGAGTGGTCTCCACAATGCTTTCCATGGTGACTGGACCAGTTTACATTCCAACCAGCAGTGTAAGAGTGTTCCTTTTTCTCTGCATCCATGCCAGCACTTGTTACCTGATTTTTTGATATGGGTCATTCTTACTGGTGTAAGGTGATATCTCATTGTGGTCTTTATATGCATTTCCCAGATTACTAATGACATTGAGCATATTTTCATGTGCCTATTAGTCAACTGTATTTCCTCTTTGAAAAATATCTTTTTAGTTCTCACCATTTTTTGACTGGGTTTCTGGTTTTGTTTTTGCTAATTTGTTTGAGTTCCTTGTGGATTCTTGTTATTAAAACACTTGTCACTTTTGTAGAAGGCAAAATTTTTTCCCATTCTGTTGGGCTTCTTTTTGTTTTGTCTGCTGTCTCTTTTGCTGTATAGAAGCTTTTTAATTTGATGTAGTCCCAGCTATTTATGTTCTCCTTCATATTTTTGCTAGCTATTGATTTGTCCAGAAAGGGATTTCTGAATTGTAATTCATGGAGGGTTTTGCCCAAGTTTTCCTCTATGTATTTTATGGTTTCAGGTCTTATATACAAGTCTTTTATCCATTTTAAGTTGGTTTATTACAAAGTGTAAGGGTGTTGTCCTGGTCCATTTTTTTGCATATGTTGTTCCAGTTTTTCCACCACCATTTATTGAAGAGGCTGTCCTTGTTGCACCATAAGTTTTTTACTCCTTTGTCAAAGATTAGTTGACTATATATGTGTGGTTTTATTTCAGGGCACTCAGTTCTGTTCCATTGGTCTGAATGTCTGTTTTTGTACCAGTACCAAGCTGTTTTAATTACTATTGCTTTGTAGTATAATTTGGAGTCTGGAATAGTAATACCTCCATTCTCTCTCTCTCTCTCTCTCTCTCTCTCTCTCTCTCTCTCTCTCTCTCTCTCTTTTGTTCAGGAGGCTTTTTTATAATAGAGGTCTTTGTTATTCCATATGAATTTCAGTAGTTTTTGTTCTATCTCTTTAAAAAATGTCATTGGAATTTTTATAGGGATTTCATTGAATCTGTAGATTGCTTTTGGTAGGATGGCCACTTTGATTATGTTAATTCTTCCAATCCATGTATAGGGAATGTCTTTCCATTTCCTTATGTCTTCTTCTGTCTCTTTTAGCAGTGTTTTAAAGTTTTCTTTGTATAGTTCTTTCACGTGTTTTGTTAGGTTTATTCCCAGGTATTTTTTTTTCTGTGTGATGGTAAATGGGATTTTTTTTTAATTTCTTCTTCTGCTTGACTTTTTGGATATAGGAAAGCTACTGTCTTCTGTGTGTTGATTTTGTAACCGGCTACCTTACTGAACTAGTTTATTGTTTCAACTAGTTTTTCTTTGGATTTTTTTGGGGGGTTCTCTTTATAGAGAATCATATCATCTGCATAAAATAATAGCTTCGATTCTTCTTTTCCTATATTTATCTCTTTTTATGTCCTCTTGCCTTATTGCCCTAGCTAGAACTTCCAATACAGTGTTAAAAAGTAGTGGAGCTAGTGGGCATCCTTACCTGGTTCCAGATCTTAATTGAAATGATTTTAGTTTTTCCCCATTTAGGACAATTTTTGCTGTAGATTTTTCAAAGATGACTTTTATTATGTTGAGGTATTTTCATTTTATCCCTAGTTTTTCAAGAGCTTTTATCATGAATGGGTGTTGAACTTTATCCGATGCTTTCCCTGCATCTATTGATATGATCATGTGTTATTTGTTTTCTCCTTGTTGATGTGGTGGATTATGTTAGTTGATTTCCAGGTATTCAACCATCCTTGTTACCCTTGTATAAATCCCACTTAGTCTTGGTGATTAATGTTTTTAATGCATTGTTGTAGTCAATTTTCCAGGGTTTTGTTAAAATTTTTGCATCCATGTTCATTACAGAAATTGGTCTATAGTTTTCTTTCTTAGTGCTGTCTTTATTTGGTTTTGGTATGTATGTGATGTTTGGCAGCTTTTCTTCTTTCTCAATTTTTTGGAAAAGTTTTAGTAGTGTAGGTGTTATTTCATCTTTGTATGTCTGGTAGAATTCATTTTTGAAGCTGTCTGGTCCTGGGCTCTTGTTTTTCAGAGAGTTTTGATGTCTATTTCAATTTTGCTGCTAGTGATTAGTTTGTTTAAATTCTCTATTCTTCTTTATTCAGTTTTGGGTGGCTGTATCTTTCTAAGAATCTGTCCATCTCATCCCAGTTGTTATATTTGTTTGCATATAGATGTTCATCGTAATCTCTGATTATTCTTTGGATTTCTTTTTTTTTAATAATTTATTTATATATAAATTTCACATCTCTGTGATCTCTGGGGTTCACCCCCCCTCCCTGACTATTCCCACCCTGTCCCACCCCCCCCCTAAGTTGTATACTTCAATTTGGTTATTGGCTTGTTTTGACTTTTCTTCATGGATTTTTGTTTATCTTTCCTATATCCCATTTAGTAGTGAAAACATTTGGTTTCTGTCTTTTTCTTTTTGACTGTTTCTGCTAATATGAATTCTTCTAAATCCATCCATGTTATCATAAATTCATCCAATTTGTCATTTTTAATTGATGAATAATATTCCATTGTGTATATATACCACATTTTTTTATCCAGTCATCTGTTTTGGGACATTTTGGTTGCCTCCATATCCTTGCAATTTTAAATAGTGCTGCAATAAACATCCGAGTACAGGTGTCCCTTTGTACCCACATTGAAGTCTCCTTTGGGTAATTTCCCAAGAGAGCAATTGCTGGGTCATATGGTAGTTTCATTTTCATTAATCTGAGGGCCCTCCATACAGCTTTCCATAGAGTTTGGACCAGTTTACATTCCCACCAGCATTGTAAGAGTGTCCCCTTCTCTTCACATCCTCGCCAGCACTTGTTGCCCGTTTTATGGATGTGGGACATTCTTACTGGTGTAAGGTAGTATCTCATTGTGGTTTTGATTTACATTTCCCTTATTACTAGTGATGGATGAGCAAATTTTTCATGTGCCTCTTGGCCATTTGTATTTTCCCTTCGGACAAGTGTCTTTTCAGTTCTCCCCCATTTTATGATTGGGCTTCTTGTTTTGCTTTTGTTTAATTGTGTGAGTTCCTTGTGGATTTGCGTTATTAAACCCTTATCACTCTTGCAGAGGGAAAAAAATTTTTCCCATTCAGTTGGGCTTCTTTTAGTTTTTTTCTGTCATCTCTTTTACTGTATAGAAGCTTTTTAGTTTGATGTAGTCCCATCTGTTTATGTTTTCCTTCAATTTTTTGCCATCAGTAGATGTTTCCTGAAAGGGGTTCCTGAATTGTACTTCCTGGAGGGTTTTTCCCAAGTTTTTTCCTATGTATGTTATGGTTTCAGGGTCTGACTTTAAGTCTTTTATTCATTTGAGTTGGTTTTTGTACAAGATGTGAGGATGTTGTCCTGGTCCATTTTTTTGCAGGTCTTATTCCAATTTTCTCAGCACAATTTATTGAAGAGGCTATCTTTGTTCCAATGTAAGCTGCCCCCCTCTTTTTCAAAGATTAGTTCATTATATATGTGTGGTTTTATTTCCAAGCACTCAATTCTGTACCATTGGTCTGATCGTTGTTGTTGTACCAGTACCATGCTGCTTTAATTATTATGGTTTTATAGTATAACTTGAGGTCTGGGTATTCTTTGGATTTTTTATTCTGTCCATTGTAATTTTTCCTCTTTCATTTGTGATCCTGCTTATTTGAGTGCTCTCTCTTCTTCTCTTTGTGAGGTTTACAAGGGGTTTATCAATTTTATTTATTTTTTCAAAGAACCAGCTTTTGGTTTTTTTGATCTTCTGCATAGTCTTTTTGATTTCTAGGTTATTTATTTCTGCTTTTATTTTTATTATTTCTTGTCTTCTGCTTGTTTTTTGGATTTTTTTGTTACTTATTTTCTAATTCTTCAAGCATAGATATTAGGTTATTTCTCTGGTTAGTTTCTTGGTTATTGATATAAGACTGTATTGCTATGAACCTTCCTCTTAAAACTTCTTTTGTTGAGTCTCAGATATTTCAGAATGTTGTGTCTTCTTTGTCATTTTTTTCAAAGTTAGTTTTAATTTCTTATTTAATTTCTTCAATTACCTAGTCTTCATTTGGTAGCATGATGTTCATTCTCCATTTATTAGACACTCATCTTGCTTTGTTTTCATTATTGATTTCTAGTTTGATGCCTTTATGATCTGAGAATGGAGTTATTATTTTAATCTTTGTGAATTTATTCAAGTTTGCCTTTATCTTAGTATGTGGTCAATTTTAGAGCAGGATCCATGTGCATTTGAAAAGAAGGTGTATTTTTTTTCCTATGGGGTGCAGAATCCTGTAGATATCTATTATGTCCATTAAATCTAGGTTTTCCTTTAACACTTTTTGTGTCCTTGTGTAGTTTCTTTTTCATTCATCTATCCTTGCGTGAGAGTGGAGTGTTTAAGTCTCCTACTATCTGTGTTTTCACCAATGTTTGTTTTCAGTTCTGCTAATAGCTGTCTTATGAATTTCAGTGCTCTCTTGTTTAATGAATAAACCATGATCATTGTTATGTTTTTTGGTGGGTTCACTCCTGAACCATTACGTAGTGACTGTCTTAGTCTTATATTACTTTTTTCACTTTGAAATCTGCTTTGTCTGCTATAAGAATAGCTACCTTTTTTGGAGGATCACCAGTGTTCAGTTTAAAAGTCAAATTATGTAGTACCCTGGAAAGAAGACTAAGAATATAGGGTAGCCATCATAATAAATAAAATGTGAATAATTATGAAGTAATATGGTATAGCAAAAAGGACAAACTAGATGTTCAGAATGAAAATGTATCTAGTTGAGGTGAAGAAGGAGTAGGATTGAATATTCCCACTTCCACTGGAAGAGATGGTTGTTTTAAAAAGACAGAGAAAGGAAAGGAAATGGAGGTACCTTGAGGCAATATTTCACCCCAGTCAACACATCCACCTCCAGGTGGGCACCTTTGGTCTGAATCAGTTATTGTTAACATTTGAATTCACTTCTGATGAAACTGCTGTGGCTTCTTAAACTTGTTTTAAAAGTATTATTTTTAACCAAGTTCATACTATGAAAATATGACAATTTTTGATATACACATATAAAATAATTTACAGCTGTTCTGATAGAAAGGTAAAATTTAAGTGACTTAAATGAGTCATTAACAAATTCAAAACATTTTCAAGTATAATATTTAATTGTAACATAATAACTTGTTTGCAATGATTTACAAACCTAAGTGTAAATATCCAAGTCATTTATGAAAGTAGCTGTCTTATGCTTTGTTTTTAATATCTATTTTAGTGATTAAATATTTTGGGAAAAATCATTATTTTCATTATGAAGGATTAACAATCTAATAGATAAAACATTTATTTTATCTTCAAACATCAGTGATATTAAAAGGCACATTCTCTTGTTTTCTGAAATAAAATTTGACCCTATCACATATAACTTAGACAAACCTATACCAGGGTTATAGGAGATGAACTGACATTTCTAAAGTTTGGAAAGAATCATGTATACCTTGTAATGCAACCCAAATTTTTAATGACTTCAGACAAGAAAATCAACATTCCTTTTTAATCACTCTTTTTGTGTTTGTTTCTGATGTTTTTAAATTTGTTTACATTGTTTTCATTATCACAAAAGTCATTTTGTTGGTTAATCATCTTGTACTAATTAACCACTTGAAGCTTTTAATTGGTTCCCAATATTTAAAATAGCTAACTTTTAAGTATAAATACATATACACCAAAGACAACTCAAAACTTGAGTTAAAAAGGAGAATTTTATTTTTATTATAAAACTAACAAAAGATCTACTTGTAAAAACAGGATATTCAAGTAGATGTTATCTTTTTTTGCTCTTTGATTTTTTTAATTATAAAAGAGATCATCTATGTGCTTTGATGAAAGATAATTTTATATACCTTTAAAAGCTAAAACTGATTTTAAGCTCTAAGTATCAGTCAAAACCTCAAATGAGCCTTTGTGAGAGAACATTTGGAACCTGGGACTGAGAGGTATTTTCCATGCATCCTCTGTAGTTAAGCCATTAGTAAACTCCTTTGCTTACTTATACATCAACTATTCCCTTCTGAGTCTTCCTTAAGCAGTGCCTCTACAGGTTAGAAAAAAAATGGCCTGAAGAACCTTTTCAATAGTTAGGGGGCCAATAGTAGGCTAGATTCTGACTGATCAGTTCTAAGTGAAATATCCAGGGAACTTCTGAAAAGCTTAATAAATTAAAAAAAGGAAAGAAGTGGAAAGACCAGATCTACCCTCTCTGCTGTATCATGTTATTTTGGGAGTACTGGAGGCTGGAGGTTGCTCTCATCATTAAAAAGAAGAGCAGAAATTAACAGGGAAACGTGGATTATAAATAATCCCAACATATTAAATGCTTAAAATAACCCTTGAATCTGCTATCATTAATTTTTTGGTATATAAAAACATAAAATAAATTATAAATATCTTTTGAAAATGTTTATTATAGTATGTTTTCATCTAAAAGTACACTAGTAAATAAAAGGTCATGAAATTCTCTGTTATTAACATGATTAGATATTATGAATTTATGTCCCCCCATTTTAACTGAAACATGTGACAATATATTTACTTTTCCAGTTACTTAGGAATGAACACCAATAATCTCTCACATGTGCACATATATCTTTAGAAAGACATGTTGAGATGGGAATCAACAAACTAAATCTGTTCTTGAAAATCGTATATAACTTTTTATTCATTTATTATTTGTTTGTAAAATTGTTTAAAGAAATATTTTAAATCCCCTTTTTTCTAATATCTATGTTCTACCTACTGTAAAATTATGATTCTGTTTACAATTATATACTTTATACACACTGATATTTAATACATTTATTCACCATTAAGAAGTACCACTTTCTGCTAACAATTCTGTGAAACCAAAGATGATCATCTTAGTGTGTTCAAATATTAATGCACTTTCCATTGAATTGATTTCTTAAATAACTTTCCAAAACTTACAAAATAATGATATTCTCAGCAAAACAGTTTCTTACAATATAAGCTTGAGTTTAGTTTTCCTTATCTTAATTATTTTAGAAGACCCTGCTATACTTAGGACAAATTATGAGAACCAAATGACTCACTAAAGTATTAGTAACCAGCTCATTTCAAACATTTCATTAAAATGAAGGAAAGATTCTTCTCTGGACCTGAAATCACTTAAGGCTCTAGTACTTGATAGTGCAACAGTTGTCAAAACATTATTTCTCTGTATTAGTATCAAAAGACTTCTCAGGCATTAGAGGGAATTTATCTTCCAGATGGTTTAGAATTATTAGCTTGACACTACCAAAAATACTTCAGTCTAATATAATGAACACCTTTGGGAGTGTGCTGGAGAATGGACTCCTAAGTTACTTGGCCATCTTGTATATCTGGAGGGATTCCAGCCAAGTGTCAAACATCACAAATGACTTCATACTTTGAAATGTACTAAGCAGAAGATTCAAGTTTCATTCAGAAAGGATGTTCTTAATAGAATGAAGAAGGATTAAAGGTCTCTGGTGATTTATTTATTAGAAAATCAATAAAAGGAATGTCAATATTAATGTGTGCAGTTATCTGCCTTGTAATGTGTCTTTGATTAAAATAGTCAACATTTTTGTTAGTTCTTATCATGCATTAGGTATTAGACTATAGTTTTCATTATCTACACCCTCAAAGTTGTCAATTTATTTCTTAATAAGCAGGTCTAAGTTGTTGTTATGCTGACATTGAGCAAACTAACACATATATATATATATATAAACATATATAATGTATATTTAGAATGAAAAAGTCTTCATTTAATATGTTTATCTATAGGCATATCCATATTTAGATCAATATAGAGATAGATGGAGAATAGATGATAGATAGATGATAGCTAGATAGATGATAGATAGACAGACAGACAGACAGACAGACAGACAGACAGACAGACAGACAGACAGACAGACAGACAGACAGACAGACAGACAGATAGATAGATAGATAGATAGATAGATAGATAGATAGATAGATGATGAATGGATGGATAAACACTGATGACTAGATACAATGACCATGTTGTCTAAGTTATAATTCTAATTCTAAAGGCCGGGCATGGTGGCTCGTGCCTGTAAGCTTCAGCCTATGAAGCGGCCGGGCTTAGGGATCGCGGTTCGAGTCCTGCCTGGGGCCCGTAGCGAGACCTAGTTCCAAAAAAATAGCTGGGCGTGGTGGTGCGCGTCTGTAATCCCAGTTACCTGGGAAGCTGAGGCTGGGGATTGCTTAAGTCTGTGGTACCCCGGGCAACAAGAGCCTGCGGTACCACGGGCAAAAATAGCGAGACCTAGTCTCAAAAAATAATAATAATAATAAATTCTAATTCTAAATTAGAACCAGAATTTTAAAAGATATATCTTAATCTAGATGTAGCATATTTTCCATGTAGGTTTGGTCAACTGGTTAGAAAAATATGGGGAATAGAAAAAGATGCTGAGGATTATATTTGAATTAAGAAACATCACCAGGATCTGTATCCATGAACCACTTCTTTGACCAAAAGGTGATCTTACCAATAAATATCCTTAATCAAGAAGATATTCTAATTGAAACCATATATATATATATATATATATATATACACACCCACACTGATACTATATATATATATACTGATATATATCAGTAGATATTCATGTTTCTGCTGCATTTTACTTAATGAGTAATTAAGAGACATTTGATCAATATCACTCATTTTTGATAGTTGGAAAAAAAAATAGAAAATATTCCACAACTGAATACTAAGAAGAGATGCACAATTATCTTACAAAGATTTAATAATTGATAGTATATGTATGATGATTTCATTCCTTGTAAAAATGCTAATATTGATATTATTAAACTTACCGCAGATGCTCAGAAATCACATTTTCTGTGATAGAACAGGTGCAAACTTTTTAAATATAATATGAAAACATGCAGCTGATATAAAAAAAATTAATGAAAGATTTCAAAACAAAACAAACTAATAGAGCAAGGCCTCATTTACATTTCTTTATAGTTTGGAAATATCTCCTAATTGAGTCTATCTTTGCATAAATACACACATAAACAGAGAACAATATAAACTAATAAAATATTGTATAGGCTGCTAGATACAAAAAACGTATATGGCCAATGAGGAACACCAAGTTCATCATCCAAATGTACATCTTAACATACAACAAGCTGATGTTCCCATTTTTCCAACAAACAGTTGGCAACTGGAATATTACAGTGAGTTTGAGAGCCCCATCAAAATTTTCAATCTCTGACTTTAAAAATATAAGCTAATAAAATTGTGTGACTTTAATCCACTACATATGTAGTAGCTTATTATGCAACAATAAGGGTTTAATACAAATTGCTTAAAAAGTGTCTTTAGGCTAACCACTAATCTGAAATGTGGAGAAAAAAGAGAACCTAAAACAGCATAAATAAGTTCAATATTTTTTCAAGAAGGTAAAATTAGTTGATTTGCCAGATATTAAGTGTGATGAGATTTGGATTGTTTTCTTAAGTTGTTTTGGGGGAATCTTGGATGAGGTTAGCCTTGAGAGATGAAAATAAGGTATCAGTCATGTAAAACAAATTGAGGAGCTTGCCAGAGACACCAATTATAATGATGAGAGGGCTAAAGGCACCAAAAAATAACATTGTTTCTACCATGTTTGGAAATTAAGAAAGGGAACTATTGGACATTCAATGAAGGGATACTATCTTAATGAAGGAGAGACTAAATTCAGTATGTTTAAAGATAAGGTTGATCTATAATTTAGGAATAAATAGACACACAGCACTAGAGAGGACACAAGAAAGAATGGATCCTAGTGGAGTGTAAGTATAATTGTCTGAGTTCTTTGTAACTGAAAATGTGATCCATAGACCAGGAGCATCAATTAATACCTAAGAGACTATTAGAAATGTACAGTGACAACCTGAATCTGAATATTGTTCAATTAACAGACTCCTAAGTAATTTGCATGCATATGCAAGTTTGAGAAACATTGGAAGTTCTACTTTAATTTTTCTAGGTGGTTGGTCTCTAGAAATATTTTGCCTTAACAGCACCTCACAGAGTAAGAGACTAGTGTCTAGTCTGACAATGAAGCAAAGCTCTTCTTTATTATGTAAGATATAGGAAAATGGATGTTATGCATTGGAAAGTTTACCATGTATATTTATTTCATTATTATAATTATTATTATCAGTTTAATTTTATAATACTACTCTATGGTAGCTAATTTTGTCAACTTGACTGATTGGAGGGAGGGTACCCATATTAAACATGATTTCTGATTATGTCTGTGTCTAAAGATTAGTAATTCAGTAAAGTTCAAGTATCCTCTCCTGTGTTGATGGACATTCACTGAGGTCTTGAATGAAAAAAGGGAGGAAGAAAACACCTCCAGTCCTGGGACTGAGATTTAAGTTTTCATACCACATTCTGATTTAAACAATCAGTGACCATGGTTTTCAAAGTATTTGGACTCATGCTAGGTTGTCTAAGTCTCTTGTTTCCTACAGACAGATTTATATACATGAATAATGTTTGCATATACATATATCTAATATATGCATATATATATTAGTTATAGATACTACATATACGTGAAAATGTATTTTTATATATTATTCTCTACATGTATACTGCATATATGTTGTATATATAATATCTAAATACTGGTTCTTCTATATAGGAAAGCCTTAATATATATTGCTATCCTCTACTTTTGGCACTATCTTAAAACGGAAAGGGGCTGGGCATGGTGGCACATGCCTGTAAGCGGCAGCTTAGGAAGCCCCAGCCGGGGCCAGGGTTCGTGGTTCAAGTGGTGAGACGTAGTGAGACATAGTTCCAAAAAAATATAGCTGGGTGTGGTGGTGTGTGTCTGTAATTCCAGCTACCTGAGAAGCTGAGGCTTGGGATTGCTTGAGTCTGTGATATCCCAGGCAACATGAGCCTGTGGTTCCGTAGGCAAAAATAGTGAAACCAACTCTTAAAAACAAACAAAAAAAATCAACAAAAATGGAAGTGACTGGATAAGAACTAAGAAAAGAGGATAAAGATTTTAGGAGACATCAAGAGGTTGAAATTTTATGTATTTTATTATATCACCATCATCATCACCATCATATTTTTATATATCTGTGGTTTCAGAGAGGTAATTAGTAAGAAATTATTTTATGAATATAATGTCCTTACTAATGTACTTTATTTTGA